>JAPQNM010002390.1:45000-50000 GCA_029783475.1 Metacarcinus magister | reverse complement strand
CCCCTCTGACAGACCGACACCAACTGCTTGACGCTCAAACCCGGCGGAGTTAAGGCGCGGCGGCGGCTCGCGGCGGCTGCGTGCGCTGCGACCCGCCGCCACGAGGCTCGTGAAGTCTTGGAAGGTGTATGAGCGATACACGCCCCCCGCGGAACACGACTCCCCCCACCCTGGCCCCGCCCCGGTCCCGTCCCGTCCTACACTCTCACTCCGCGCACGCCCGCGGCCCTCGGAGTTGGGGCTTAGCGACTCGTCCTCGCTCAGGTCAAGGTCTCGCAGCAGCTCCTCGGTGAAGGCCTCGTCCACACCTCCGCTGAGGTCAGTATCCTGCAGCAGCTGCTCCCATGAGTCAGCGAGCCCAACGCTGCCTCCTGAGGCCGCGCCGCCCCTGCACCGGGTGCTGCCCTGCTCGAAGAACATGGCCACCTCACGACGCTTCATTTCAAGCACGTCGGACGAAACGGCGGCGCTGGAGCTTTGTTCAAGGGCAGCGGCGGCGGCGGGGCAGCGTTGTGGCTCGCGGCCCCACGGCAGCAGACTGGACGACGAGGAGAGTGTGGACGACAGCGTGGAGGCGACGGTGGCGGTGGTGGGCGGGTAGAAGGCAAGGCTGTGTGGCCGCCGCTGGTGGTGGTGGGCGGCCACCAGGTCTGCGGGAAGCTTAAGGCTCGCCACTTGCACGGCGCCGCCTTCCTGTAGGGTGGTGGTGGAGCCTTCCCCCACGCTGCGTCGCCTGGTGTGCCGCACCACCTCAGGTCCCGCCTCGGGCGCCGCCAGACTCTCGAACATGGCCACACCCAGCCGCGTCACGCCGGACTTGGACCGCCGCAGAGGTGCTGGCTCAGGGGAGTCCTGCGGCGGTGTGTTGGACTGTGTCTTGGTTTCAGCGAAGGCCATGATGCCCTTCTTCACGATGGCGGAGGCGGAGCGGCGCAGCCCGGAGCTCGGCGTGGTCACGTCCTGCTGCTGGTCCGCATGCTGCAGCGCCACCAAGGTGCGCTGCACCATCACGCCGGACGTGCTGCGCCGCACGGCACGTGAAGATAGTGGTTCGTGCACGTCGCTCCCCGGACTCACCGTCACCTCCAGTTTGGACACCTTTCTCTTCACCCTGGCAACCCCGCCCCCGGCCCTCGCCTCCTTCCACGGCACGGGGCTGCTGTGGCTGCCTTGGGTGGACGTGTGCGGCACCGTCACGGCCGACGCGCTGCGCCGCACCGCCCTGGACGTGAAGGCCTCCTGCACGTCGTTTTCCGGGGCCGCTACGACTTCAAGTTTGGTGACTTCGTTCCTCACCCTGGCAGCCACGTGGGCGGCCTTCGCCTCCTTCCAGAGCACGGGACTGGTGTCCGCGCCTGGCTTTGCCTTGTCCTCGGCCACCGCCATCACCGCCTCCCACTTCTCCACGTTCACCTTGCTGAGACGCTTCACACGCGAGGCCTCGCCGCCCTCCCTCCCCCCGCCCCCCGCACCACCGTCCCAATGCTGGATCTGCTCCTTGCTCAGTCGCTTGACACGCTCCTCCACTGCCTTGTTCCCCCTCTCACCCTCCCCTCTCCCCTTCTTTTCCCTTCGACGCACGGGATCCGCCACGCCCTCACCCGCCGCCGACGCCGCCGCCGCCGCACTCTCCCACTTCTTGGTGTCCACGCGCACCACACGCTTCCCTTCCACCTTGTCCACCTTGGCGACGCTCACGGAGTGGTGGGGCTTGGCGGGCTTGGCGGGCTTAGCGGGTTTGACGGGTTTGTTGGGTTTGGCGGCGGCGGCGTTGGTGGCGTTGATGGTGGTGGTGGCGGCGGTGGTGGCGTCACCAGTCACCTCCCATTCCGCGAGTCGCAATTTTCCCACCTGTCTGCCCGCGGGCAAAACACCACCACCACCACCACCACCACCACCACCACCACCACCACCACCACCACCACCAGGCTGTTGGTTCGCCTTCACCTTGAGCACCACCTTCTTGGCGGAGGGCGTGGCGGGCGTGGCGGGCGTGGCGGCGTCAGGTGTATCCAAGAGGAATTTTTTAGTTCTCTTGACAAACTGGCCTGACACCTCGCATGCCACGCCTTGCCGCCACGGCTTGCTGGACACTGCCGTGTGACCTTCACCTGAAGACTCCACCGCTGACACCCACACGTTCGACACCTTACCTGCTGACCCTGCTGATCCTGCCTGCTGCTGCTGCTGCTGCTGCTGCTCTCCCCCATGCTCCTCTATGCTACCTAGAGGCGGGGACGCACCTGCTGAGCCCAGGCGTGTGCGTGCCGCGGGGCCCACGCCCTGCGACATGGAATCCGGGACGCTGTTCCAGCGCGCCACCCCGTGCTGCGACGGGAAGGTGGTGGCGGGGAGGGGCGCCATGTCTGCCCCGCGGGGCCTGGCGCTGGTGTCCGGAACGCTGCCCCAACGAGACACCTTCTTCTGCTGCTGCTGCTGCTGTTCCCTGAGCTGCTGTTGCCGCATGGCGGTGGTGGGCAGCGGCGGCACCACGTACTCACTGGCGTTCACCCGCGCTGCGCCTCCAGCCCTGGGGGGGGAGGGCACGGCGCCCCCCAGGTTGCGTAGTGACAGAGACACGTTAGTGAAAGGTGACTGCTGCATGCCGAGGGGGGCGGCGGGCCTGGCCGGCAGTGCGTCCTGCAGGGCCGAGACAGAACTGCTCTTGGCCCGCACGACGCCGCGCGTGGCAGGAGTAAAGCCCCCCCCGATGGCGGGGCGCGGCGGCGGGGGGGCGACGTGCCCGCTCAGGCACGTGACGGAGGTACTTTTGGGCTTGTCAGCTTCAGAAAGAGAGGCGGAGCGGGCCGCCCACGGGCTGCGGCTGGTTGGCTCAGGCTGCGGGGAGTCAGGCAGCGAGGTGGTGCCGCCCGTCACGCCAACACCCACGCCACCCTGGTCCAACGAGAAGTTCTTTTGGAATATCCGCACGTGGCTTTTCTGAGGGGGTGACGCCCCCGGCTCGGGCAGCGAGGACGCCGAGCCGCTCTTGCCGCGGTCCATGGCCGGCAGCAGGGCAGGAAGCTGTGGGCGGCGAGCCTCAGGCCGGGGTGGCGGGGGCGGGGAGGTGAGACGTGCTATGGGTGGTGGCAGGATAGGCGTGGGCGTGGGTGTGGGCGTACCGAACACCTCGTCGTCGTTGAGCTCGGTGTCACAGTCGGCGTAGTAGTCCTCCAGGTCGGGGCCCAGTGAGCCTTGGCTGCCCGCGGGACCTGAGGCTGACAGGCTTCGCTGACGCACGTCCTCGCGGGACTGGTGCCGCGCCAACGCAGCTGACAACGTGCCCGCCGCGCTCTCCACGCTGTCATGCCGCGTGGGGCGGGGCTCCTGGGCCAAGGCGGGGCTTGGGGGCGTGGTTAACACGCTCTGCTGTTTCAGTTGTTCCTGCTGCTCACGAATCATCTCCTGCTGCTGTTTGATCTGCTCCTGTTGCATTAAGATCTGCTTCTGAAGATCTTCCTGCTGTTTACGAAGCTGCTCCTGCTGTTTATGCAGCTCCTGCTGCTTCTGAAATTCCTGTTTTAAATAAAGATCTTGCTGTGCCTGCTGTGCCTGCTGTTTTTGTAACTCGTTCTGTCTTTGTTGGTCTTGCTGCTTCTGAAACTCTTGTTGTAAATATAGGTCCTCCTGCTGCTGCTGTTGTTGTTGCTGCCGCTGTACTTCCTGCTGCCGCTGTGCCTCCTGCTGCTCCTTCAACAACTTTTTCTTTTTCAACGCTTCCTGCTTCTTCAAGTCCTTGTGCCTCTTGGCTTCCTCCTGCCTCCTCATCTCCTCCTGTCGCCTCACCTCCTCCTGTCGCCTCACCTCCTCCTGCCTCTTGATGTCTTCCTGCCTCCTCATTTCTGCCTGCCTCCTTATTTGTTCCTGCTTCTTCATCTCTTCCTGCCTCCTTACCTCTTCCTTCCTCCTTACTTCTTCCTGCCTCAACATTTCATCGCGCCGCCGCAACTCTTCCTGCGCCCTCAAATGCTGCTGCTGCTGCTGCTGCTGTTGTTGTTGTTGTTGTTGTTGTTGTTGTTGTTGTTGTTGTTGTTGTTGTTGTTGTTGCTGCTGCTGCTGCTGTTGTTGTTGTTGTTGCTGCTGTTGTTGTTGTTGTTGTTGTTGCTGTTGCTGTTGCTGTTGCTGCTGTTGTGGCTGTTGTTCCGCCCACCACGGCTCCTGGTCTTCCTTCTTGGTGGCCTGGTGCTGCGCGTGCTTGGCGTGCTGGTACACCCCCGCCCACGCTGCACGCTTCTGGTCGTCGGGCAAGGCCTCGCCGCCCCCCAAGGTGTGGTGGCGGCGGAAGATGGGTCGTTTTGGGGGTGGCTCCCCCACCCCAGTGGTGACCCATGGGAGGGGCGGGGCGCGGTGGTGCTCCTCGCCCACACTCAGCTGTTTAGTGATGGCCGCTTTGTGCACCGCGATCTTCACCAGCATCTGGGGCGTGAACTCACCTGGCCCACCCGCCACGCCCACAGGGGAGGCAGAGGAACCCTCGCCGCCTTCAGGAGCGGGTACAGCAGGGTGTGTGTGCAGCTGGTCCTCGCGTGCCAGTGTGTCGGCACTCTTGGTGCGGCACAGGCTGCCCTGCGGCTCCGTTGGGGGGGCGGGCATCGCGGCCTTAATGAGGGGGCCGCCCCCCCACGCCACTGCCGCTGCCACGGGCGATGACCTGGAGCGGGTGAGGCCGTGGCCGTGCAGGCGTGCCACCGCAGGCGGATGGAACATGAAGCCCGCCGCCGAGGGTGCCTCGCGGAGTGCTGGCCGAGTACTGGTGAGCGGCGCCGAGGTGATGGCCCGCTGGGGTGCCGGGGCGGGTGCCGGGGCGGGTGCCGGGGCGGGTGCCGGGGCGGGTGCCGGGGCGGGTGCCGGGGCGGGTGCCGGGGCGGGTGCCAGAACTGGTGGCGAGGCCTGTGGTGGCGGCGGTGAGTGTGTGGCACCCACGGCGCCGCCCCTCACACGTGCCTCGTCGTACAGCCTCAGGGAAAACACCTGACCCTCGTCCTCGTCTTCCTCGTCCT
>JAPQNM010002390.1:37500-40000 GCA_029783475.1 Metacarcinus magister | reverse complement strand
CACCACCAAATATGTGACATCAAAAGAAGAGGAGGAGGAGGAGGAGGAGGAGGAGGAGGAGGAAATATCGTTGTAAATTTACGTATTATAAGTTTAGGAGAGAGAGAGAGAGAGAGAGAGAGAGAGAGAGAGAGAGAGAGAGAGAGAGAGAGAGAGAGAGAGAGAGAGAGAGAGAGAGAGCAGGGGAAAGAGGGGAAAGTAAGGTAAGAAAAGAAAAAGAGAGGAGGGAGGAGGGTGAGGGGAAGAGAGAGAGAGAGAGAGAGAGAGAGAGAGAGAGAGAGAGAGAGAGAGAGAGAGAGAGAGAGAGAGAGAAGTTTTGAACCAGACAAATTTTATCTCATACTTCTAATAATACAAAATATATAATAATTCAAATCTTATTCAATATTTTCTAACTACAAAATTTAGTTCGTATTAATCTAAAATTATAGACCCATTATCCTGTCATCTATAGTTAAGAAAATTATCCAAAAAATACGTAATTATAAACAAAATAATTAGTTGTATATATAAAAAATAATTAATTCTTCAGTGACTTAAAAATTTGGCTTCAGGTAAAAAAAAAGTAAAATATTTTGGTTCATCTAATTTGTTTACTCTATATATTTTTATTTTTATTTTTTCCTCCGTGATATATAAAAAAAAATAACTTGATATTGTGTATTTTGATTTATAAAGTTTCCCAATGATAAAATTAATCCAAAGTTTCGCAATAAAAAAATATAATAAAGTTTCCAATAATAAATTCAATAATAAAGTTCTCAATAATAAATATAATCAAAAATTTCCATCAATAGATTTCCAAAATGCGTTTAATTAAAAAAGTTTCAAGGTCAAACAACTTGGGATCGCATCTTAAACAGAACGTAAACAACACAATCAAACAAACAGAACGTAAACAGAACGTAAACAGAACAAACAGAACACAAACACCCTTTAAAAGACTGTTTACAAGCACATCAACGCCATCTAGGTGTCAAAAAAACAACCTTGACGAACTTTTTCAACTTATACAACAAACTTTTCACTCACTTTCTGTTCTGTTTACTTCTAATAATGTTTACTCTAATTTAAGGACAGACTATGTAATTTGGACTCTCTCTCTCTCTCTCTCTCTCTCTCTCTCTCTCTCTCTCTCTCTCTCTCTCTCTCTCTCTCTCTCTGTCTCTCTCTCTTAATAATAATAATACTAATATGTACTCACCAGTTGGTTTAATCGGTCTGAATCATCGACTTCATTAATGTCAACACCACTCACCACCACAGGCTCGCTCTGAAAGTATAATAATAACAATAATAATAATAACAATAACAACAACAATAATAATAATAATAAAGTTACCCCTTCCTGCATCCACCTACGTTACGTTTTCTTTATTGAATGCCTGTCTCTTCGTTTTCTGTTCCCTCCCTTTTACCCATAATACGTTTTCTGTTTGCTTGGTAATAGAAAGATTAGGAAAATTTGTGTTTAGATAAGTTTCCCATTAAGAGTTCATTTTCTTTGTTAATTAGGAGGAGGAAGAAGAGGAGGAGGAAGAGGAGGAGGAGGAAGAGGAGGAGGAGGAAGAGAAGGAGGAGTACAAAGGAGTACAAAGGAAGAACAGACAGCAACAGTCCTACTGGACCCTAACGAGGCTGTCCGTGTGGCCCGGGACGAATTTGAAAATTTTCATAAAATCACGTATTATTAAATAACTCGAAAACTATGAGGTTTACGTAAAAAAAATATAGAATACAAAAGAAAGAGCAGACAACGGCCGTTCTAGTGAGCTATAGTATAATGACAATTGAATGTAAACAATCGACATAATGTCACATTTATTTTTTCAAAAAATATTACTTTATTCCTCATTGTCTCCAAAAGTATTGAAGATATTGGAAAGATTATTGCACCATCTGGTACACCTTGCCAAGCTGTACAAATGTGTTACTATGTATACTTGCTCTAGGACTAATAGTTTCGCAGCAAAATGGCGTTAATGTTTTTGACGTGAATTTTGGTCGACATTTTCCGGGTCAAAAAATATAAAAAATATTTCCGTCACAGAAACGTGAAAAATTATAGGAGGAGGAGGAGGAGGAGGAATGGGGTCAGGACAAAGATTAGAGGAGAAAGGAGGAGGAGGAGGAGGAGAAATATACAAATTAACACTTGTTCTGTATGTGGTAGTTTGCTGATAGTAGTAGATGTAGTTGTAGTAGTAGTAGTAGTAGTAGTAGTAGTAGTAGTAGTAGTAGTGGTGGTGGTCTGGCCCAAAATTAGCTGCTACCACCACCACCACCACATTAATAATAATAATAATAATAATAATAATAATAATAATGATAATACCTAACACCCATTGCCTTAAACAGTCACATCCATCCTATCCTATGTACGTGTGTGTGTGTGTGTGTGTGTGTGTGTGTGTGTGTGTGTGTGTGTGTGTGTGCGCGTGTGCGTGTGTGTGCGTTTTATTCCGGTCACACGATAACTCCAACTGAAATATCTCTCACG
>JAPQNM010002390.1:32500-35000 GCA_029783475.1 Metacarcinus magister | reverse complement strand
ATTCATGGGTAACTTCTTTATTTACCTTGATGGCTGTTGAGGTGGATGTGATGGTGGTGGTGATCGGGCTGGGTGGTGAAGGTGGCTGTTTGGCGGTGTGTGACCTCTCCGTCCTTACTGGCGGCGGAGGTGGCGTGTCCTGAGGCAGCCTTGGTCACGGTGGTCTGGCCGTCACTGCCTGTTTCCATTCTGAGGGGGAAATGTGTGTTAGGTTGTGTTGGTGGTGATGGTACTACTACTACTACTACTACTACTACTACTACTACTACTACTACTACTACTACTACTACTACTACTACTACTACTCCTTCTCCTCACCTTGCCGCCTCATTGATAGAAGACGAGGCCATCATTGACTCCACGCCTGACATCAGCACCTGGGCACCCAAGAACGGTTGAGTAGGGAGCGAGCCTGGTCGTCTGATGTGACCGTAGCTTCGTGGTCAACTGAGGGCAAACGAGGTCAAGGGTTACATAAAGAGGGGAAAGGTGATTGAAGGGGAAAGGAGAGGGAAAGATGGGAGGAAAAGGGAAAAAGAAAGGAGAAGAAGGGAAAAGATGGGAGGAAA
The DNA here is from genome assembly GCA_029783475.1 of Metacarcinus magister. Taxonomy (NCBI): domain Eukaryota; kingdom Metazoa; phylum Arthropoda; class Malacostraca; order Decapoda; family Cancridae; genus Metacarcinus; species Metacarcinus magister. Next base: position 34,431 of record JAPQNM010002390.1, on the reverse strand, counting down.
AGGGAAAAAGAGAGGAGAAGAAGGGAAAAGATGGGAGGAAAAGGGAAATAGAGAGGAGAAGAAGGGAAAAGATGGGAGGAAAAGGGAAAAAGAGAGGAGAAGAAGGGAGAAAGATGGGAAAGGTTATCTAATGAAGGGAAAAGAAGGGAAAAAGAGGGAGGAAGTTTGAGAAAAGTTTACCTAATGAAGAAAAAAAGTTACTGAAGGGAAAATTTTACTGAGACAAAAAGGAAAATTTACTGATAGGAAAAGAGGAAGAAAGGGTTTTTGAAGGGAAATAAAGAGGGAAAGTTTATCTAATGAGGAAAAAAATATGAAGGGGTTTAAAAGAAGGGGAAATTATACTGACTGATTGGAAAGTAAGAGAGAGAGTGAAAGAGTGAATAATAGATAAGTACACACACACACACACACACACACACGCACACACACACGCACACACACACACACACACACACACACACACACACACACACTTCAACTCACCTTGTTTCGAAACGTCAAATTGAGTGAGATAGATAATAATGATAATAATAATAATAATAATAATAATATATACTGTGTGTGCGTGTGTATGTGTGTGTGGTGGAGATTGAGTGTGGAGGAGGAGGAGGAGGAGGAGGAAGAAGAGGAGGAAGATGTTGACAGCTTGCCTAACCAAACTAAACTGACAGAAGGGAGAGAATGAGAGAGAGAGAGAGAGAGAGGGAGTGAGGGGAGAGAAAGAAGAATATGGCTGGTTGCTGTATATGAGAGAGAGAGAGAGAGAGAGAGAGAGAGAGAGAGAGAGAGAGAGAGAGAGAGAGCCAGCTGTTGTTTGCTCCACCAGCTGCCTCTTAGAAGATAAACTCTCTCTCTCTCTCTCAAGGTTTGTCTGTTGTACATCACATTAAATTAAGAAGAAAGGGAGGAGGAGGAGGAGGAGGAGGAGGAGGAGGAGGAGGAGGAGGAGGAGGAGGAGGAGGAGGAGGAGGAGGAGGAGGAAAACAAGTAGCAAAGGGAAGAAGAGGAAGAGAAAAGAAAACAATTATTTCACTCAATCACAAACGGAAGAAGAAGAAGAGGAGGAGGAGGAGGAGGAAGAGGAAAAACAAGATGGAGACTATCAAAACAAACACACACACACACACACACACACACACACACACACACACACACACCTGCTTCCGTTGCTCCCATTCTGCTTAACACATCTGTAATCCCAGTGACCTTGGATCGATCTTCTAAAAAGCTCTTTCCTTCCCTCATCTCACCCTCTTCTCCTCCTCTTTTAGACTGGAAGGAGGAGGAGGAAGACTGGACGGTAGCACTGGAGGAGGAAGTCACCTGCCGACCACCTGGAAGAAGGTTAAAAGGTAAATAATAGTTTGTTTACATTTTTTCGCGCCATTTCTAGATTTGAATTTTTTGGCGGGAAATCCAGAATGTCAATATTTTTTGTAATTTTCGTATATTTTTGGAGTTCAATGATTGGTTTTGGGTTTTTTTTTTTTGTTTATTTCATTTTATTTATTTTAAGTTGAATGGTTACTTGTCATTGTCATTATTATTATTATTGTTGTTGTTGTTGTTGTTGTTGTTGTCGTTTTAACCGCCACCATGACAGAATGTGAAGATGTATTTTGAAAAGTCTAGTCCCTTTTATTATTATTTATTTATTTTTTTATATATATTATTATTATTATTATTATTATTATTATTAAGTCATGTCTATCTATATATATATGTGTGGGTGTCATTTTTAAGTATAGTATATAATATAGCCACGTATATATAATTATTTATTTATTTATTTATTAATTATATAAGTGTTGTAATTATATATTATTATTTTGATTCGTAGAGGTCTAAAAAAAAATAAATAAGAAAGATTGGCAAATATATTATAATTTCAATATTATAGCTATACTTTTGGGCTGGTGTCTATAGTT
>JAPQNM010002390.1:5000-30000 GCA_029783475.1 Metacarcinus magister | reverse complement strand
AGAGAGAGAGAGAATAATCCCTTAAGAGCATAAATATTTCTCTCTCGCCAGTCATACAACAAACAAACAAACAAACAAATAAATAATAATAATAATAATAATAATAATAATAATAATTCACGAAAACAAATGAGAGAGAGAGAGAGAGAGAGAGAGAGAGAGAGAGAGAGAGAGAGAGAGAGAGAGAGAGAGAGAGAGAGAGAAGGAAGAATGGGTAGGAGGGAAGAAAGAAGGAAGAAGGGGGAGGAGGTAAGAATGGAGAGAAGAAGGAGGAAGAGGAGGAGAGAGGGAGGAGGGGGGGGCCGGGGGGGGTACCGGATGTCAGTTAACCCAATACCCAGGGAGACCTTGAATAGTACCCACCCCCATACCCACCCTACCCACCCCAACACACCTGTCTACACCTGTCTATACTCAACACACACCTGTCTATCTAGTTTACACCTGTCTAAACCCACCCACACCTGTCTAATGCCATCCCACACCTGTCTACACCTGTTTAAACCCACCCACACCTGTCTACACCTGTTTAAACCCACCCTACACCTGTTTAAACCCACCCTACAACTGTCTACACCTGTTTAAACCCACCCTACACCTGTCCACACCTGTTTAAACCCACCCTACACCTGTCTACACCTGTTTAAACCCACCCACACCTGTCTAATTTCATCCCACACCTGTTTAAACTGTCTAATTCCACCCTACACCTGTCCACACCTGTTTAAACCCACCCTACACCTGTTTACACCTGTTTAAATCCACCCTACAACTGTCTACACCTGTTTAAACCCACCCTACACCTGTCCACACCTGTTTAAACCCACCCTACACCTGTCCACACCTGTTTAAACCCACCCACACCTGTCTACACCTGTTTAAACCCACCCACACCTGTCTAAAACCCCCAAACACGTGACTACACCCAACCCGCCGTCCAGTAACACCCTCAGGAGACATGTTTCCCCCCGACGCGTCACACCCACATCCCCGGAGGCCCCTTGCGTTGCGGCGGGGCGTGACGTCACAATATGGCGGCGGCGGCGGCGGCGGCGGCGGCGGCGGCGGCGGCGGCGGCGGCGGCGGCGGCGGCGGCGGCGAGACATTGGAAGCAAATAACGAAAGAAAAGCGTTTGTTTGTTTGTTTGTTTTCTCTGTTTTTGTAATTGTTGGAGGAGGAGGAGGAGGAGGAGGAGGAGGAGGAGGAGGAGGAGGAGGAGGAGCAAGAGGAGGTGATGTCAGGTGAAGGAAGGAGGGTAGGAGGGAGGGAGAGAAGAAGGGGGGGAAGGAGGAGAGAAGGAAAGAGTCTGGAAGGAAGTGTGTGTGTGGGTGGAGAGAGAGAGAGAGAGAGAGAGAGAGAGAGAGAGAGAGAGAGAGAGAGAGAGAGAGAGAGAGAGGGAGAGAGGGAGAGAGAGGGAGGGAGAGGAGGAGAGGAGGAGAGAAGTAAAGACAGTCAAGGGAAGGAGAAAAACATTACCACAGAGAGAGAGAGAGAGAGAGAGAGAGAGAGAGAGAGAGAGAGAGAGAGAGAGAGAGAGAGAGAGGGAGCTGTGTGTATGTGCGTATGTGTGTGTGTGTGTGTGTGTGTGTAGCGTCGCGAGAACAGCTAGCGTTGGGATGGACAGTGGTACAAGACTTTTTATTAGTAAACAGCCTTGTCAAACCAATACTGTCCACTTACTGCCGCTGACGAGGACGGTCTCGAGGCCGCCCTTAACTTGGGGGGGCGCGGATACCCCTACCTGCCCCCTCGAGGACTGTGGAGGGGAAACAGGGGCGTGGTGGCGGTGGTGGTGGTGGTGGTGCTGGTCTCTGCTACTGTCAGTCTCGTGGGCGGAGTCAATGTCTCGTGTTGTATAGGTGTCATGTGTTTCAGTCTCGTTAGTTCCGGTCTCGTGTGGTCTCTGTGGGCGTGTCTGGTAGTGTGTGTCCTCGTGGGCGTGTGTACTGGCCTCGTGGGCGTGTGTACTGGCCTCGTGGGCGTGTGTACTGGCCTCGTGGGCGTGTGTACTGGCCTCGTGGGCGTGTGTACTGGTCTCGTGTTGTCTCTGGGTGTTGAATTCATGTGCCCTGGTCTCGTGCTCCAGCTGGTGTTCTCTCTGGGCATGCATGTCCTCGTGGGTGTCAGATGTGGTCTCGTACTGGCTCTGGGTACGGTGTTGTTGATCAGTGTCCTCGATAGTCTCGTACTCTCGCTGGGCACGAAGCTGGAGCTCTCTCTGGGCACGTATGTCCTCGTGGGTATGGGCACTGGTCTCGTGGGTGTGGCTGGTGGTCTCGTACTGTTTCTGGGTGCGAAGGTTCTTGATGTTGGTCTCGTGTTCCCGCTGGGCACTAGTACGACTGCTGGTCTCGAGGGCATCGTAGTCGTCCTCGTGTGTGGCCTCGCGAATCCTCATAGGAGAGTCTTGTCCTCGCACAGTGAGTCGCCTTGTGGTGTGGTCACTGTCCCCGCTGTGGTGTGTGGTGTTCTCGGTCTCGTGGCTACCGCAGAACCAGTCCCCGGGCCGTGGGTCGCGGAACTCTTCACGACGGGTCACTGTGCGCGAGGTGAACCGCCCACTCGGTTCGCCTGATCTGTAGTAACCTGGTTCTCCTGGGTGACGGTCTCCTGGTTCGCCTGGTTGTCCTGGGCGGCGGTCCCCTGGTTCTCCTGGTCTATAGTAGCCTGGTTCACCTGGTTCACCTGGTCTGTAGTAACCTTGTTCTCCTGGGCGGCGGTCCCCTGGTTCACCTGGTTCTCCTGGTCTATAGTAGCCTGGTTCACCTGGGCGGCGGTCCCCTGGTTCACCTGGTTCTCCTGGTCTATAGTAGCCTGGTTCACCTGGGCGACGGTCCCCTGGTTCACCTGGTTCTCCTGGTCTATAGTAGCCTGGTTCACCTGGGCGACGGTCCCCTGGTTCACCTGGTTCGCCTGGTCTATAGTAGCCTGGTTCACCTGGGCGACGGTCCCCTGGTTCACCTGGTTCGCCTGGGTGACGGTCTCCTGGTTCTCCTGGGCGGCGGTCCCCTGGTTCACCCGGTTCGCCTGGTCTGTAGTAGCCTGGTTCACCTGGTTCTCCTGGTCTGTAGTAACCTTGTTCTCCTGGGCGACGGTCACCTGGTTCTCCTGGTTCTCCTGGTCTGTAGTAGCCTGGTTCTCCTGGGCGACGGTCACCTGGTTCGCCTGGTTCTCCTGGTCTGTAGTAACCTGGTTCTCCTGGTCTGTAGTAGCCTGGTTCTCCTGGGCGACGGTCCCCTGGTTCGCCTGGTTCTCCTGGGCGACGGTCACCTGGTTCACCTGGTTCTCCTGGTCTGTAGTAGCCTGGTTCTCCTGGGCGACGGTCACCTGGTTCGCCTGGTTCTCCTGGGCGACGGTCACCTGGTTCACCTGGTTCTCCTGGTCTGTAGTAGCCTGGTTCTCCTGGGCGACGGTCACCTGGTTCGCCTGGTTCTCCTGGGCGACGGTCACCTGGTTCACCTGGTTCTCCTGGTCTGTAGTAGCCTGGTTCTCCTGGGCGACGGTCACCTGGTTCTCCTGGTTCTCCTGGTCTGTAGTAGCCTGGTTCTCCTGGTCTGTAGTAGCCTGGTTCTCCTGGTCTGTAGTAGCCTGGTTCTCCTGGGCGGCGGTCACCTGGTTCACCTGGTTCTCCTGGTCTGTAGTAGCCTGGTTCTCCTGGGCGACGGTCACCTGGTTCGCCTGGTTCTCCTGGTCTGTAGTAGCCTGGTTCTCCTGGTTCTCCTGGTCTGTAGTAGCCTGGTTCTCCTGGGCGACGGTCACCTGGTTCGCCTGGTTCTCCTGGTCTGTAGTAGCCTGGTTCTCCTGGGCGACGGTCACCTGGTTCGCCCGGTTCTCCTGGTCTGTAGTAGCCTGGTTCTCCTGGGCGACGGTCACCTGGTTCACCTGGTTCTCCTGGTCTGTAGTAGCCTGGTTCTCCTGGGCGACGGTCACCTGGTTCGCCTGGTTCTCCTGGTCTGTAGTAGCCTGGTTCTCCTGGGCGACGGTCACCTGGTTCTCCTGGTTCTCCTGGGCGACGGTCACCTGGTTGACCCGGTTCGCCTGTGCGTGGTTCCCCTGGCTTGGGCTTGTCCCTGCCGCCAAAGTACACGGAGTACAGCCCGCCGCCGCCGCCGCCGCCGCCGCCGCCCTCCGCGCCTGGTCGTTGCGGCGGCTCGGTGATGGGCCTTGTGACGGATCGCCTCTTGGTGCACCGCGTGTACTGGTAGGAGTGCAGCAGCGTGTCCTCCACCTCCCGCACGTCCCGCTCCGGGGTGTGGCGGCGGCAGGAACAGGTCTCGCCGCGGGGCCGCATGTAGCTGGGCACGGAGCTGGTGGTGGACACCGCTGACAGGGACTGCAGGCTGCTGCTACGACCCTCCACCACCAACACGCCTGACACACGACGCGCTGGCTCCACACACGACTTCCTGCTGTGTGTCTGCGGCTTGCGGTCATTGAGTGGTGAGCTGCCAGACTCTCTTCGGTGCGGCACCTCCCTCGGGGCGTGAGGGCGTGAGGGTCTCCTGCCTCCTTCCCGCGGCTCGGCTTGAGGACTGGTTCGGGCAGGGAACACACCCTCCTGTAGGGACGAGCGGGCGGGCCTCCTGCCGGCCTGTCGCGGCGACTCACTCACAACACCACTCTTGGACACCACTGGCTCACGCCTCTCCCTCTCAGGCTCCTTGCCAGGCCTCCTCTTGATTTCTGGCTCCTTCTGAGGCCTCCTCTTGATTTCTGGCTCCTTGCTAGGCCTCCTCTTGATTTCTGGCTCCTTCTGAGGTTTCCTCTTGATTTCTGGCTCCTTGCTAGGCCTCCTCTTGATTTCTGGCTCCTTCTGAGGCCTCCTCTTGATTTCTGGCTCCTTCTGAGGCCTCCTCTTGGTTTCTGGCTCATCACCAGGCCTCCTCTTGGTTTCTGGCTCATCACCAGGCCTCCTCTTGGTTTCTGGCTCATCACCAGGCCTCCTCTTGGTTTCTGGCTCATCACCAGGCCTCCTCTTGGTCTCTGGCTCATCACCAGGCCTCCTCTTGGTTTCTGGCTCATCACCAGGCCTCCTCTTGGTTTCTGGCTCATCACCAGGCCTCCTCTTGGTTTCTGGCTCATCACCAGGCCTCCTCTTGGTCTCTGGCTCATCACCAGGCCTCCTCTTGGTTTCTGGCTCATCACCAGGCCTCCTCTTGGTTTCTGGCTCATCACCAGGCCTCCTCTTGGTTTCTGGCTCATCACCAGGCCTCCTCTTGGTTTCTGGCTCATCACCAGGCCTCCTCTTGGTTTCTGGCTCATCACCAGGCCTCCTCTTGGTCTCTGGCTCATCACCAGGCCTCCTCTTGGTCTCTGGCTCATCACCAGGCCGTGTACGTGGTGAGTCTGGCTGTGTACGTGGTGAATCAGGCTGTGTACGTTTTAAGTCAGCCTGTGTACGTGGTGAATCAGGCTGTGTACGTGGTGAGTCTGGCTGTGTACGTTTTAAGTCAGCCTGTGTACGTGGTGAATCAGGCTGTGTACGTTTTAAGTCAGCCTGTGTACGTGGTGAATCAGGCTGTGTACGTGGTGAGTCAGGTTGTGTACGTGGTGAATCAGGCTGTGTACGTGGTGAGTCAGGTTGTGTACGTGGTGAATCAGGCTGTGTACGTTTTAAGTCAGCTCGTGTACGTGGTTCAGGTTCCCTTTGAGGCTCCTTGTCAGGCCTCCTCTTGGTCTCTGGCTCATCACCAGGCCTCCTCTTGGTCTCTGGCTCATCACCAGGCCTCCTCTTGGTCTCTGGCTCATCACCAGGCCTCCTCTTGGTCTCTGGCTCATCACCAGGCCTCCTCTTGGTCTCTGGCTCATCACCAGGCCTCCTCTTGGTCTCTGGCTCATCACCAGGCCTCCTCTTGGTTTCTGGCTCATCACCAGGCCTCCTCTTGGTCTCTGGCTCATCACCAGGCCTCCTCTTGATTTCTGGCTCATCACCAGGCCTCCTCTTGGTTTCTGGCTCATCACCAGGCCTCCTCTTGATTTCTGGCTCATCACCAGGCCTCCTCTTGGTTTCTGGCTCATCACCAGGCCTCCTCTTGGTCTTTGGCTCATCACCAGGCCTCCTCTTGGTCTCTGGCTCATCACCAGGCCTCCTCTTGTTTTTTGGCTCATCACCAGGCCTCCTCTTGGTCTCTGGCTCATCACCAGGCCTCCTCTTGGTTTCTGGCTCATCACCAGGCCTCCTCTTGGTCTCTGGCTCATCACCAGGCCTCCTCTTGGTTTCTGGCTCATCACCAGGCCTCCTCTTGGTTTCTGGCTCATCACCAGGCCTCCTCTTGGTTTCTGGCTCATCACCAGGCCTCCTCTTGATTTCTGGCTCATCACCAGGCCTCCTCTTGGTTTCTGGCTCATCACCAGGCCTCCTCTTGGTCTCTGGCTCATCACCAGGCCTCCTCTTGATTTCTGGCTCATCACCAGGCCTCCTCTTGGTTTCTGGCTCATCACCAGGCCTCCTCTTGATTTCTGGCTCATCACCAGGCCTCCTCTTGGTCTCTGGCTCCTTGCTAGGCCTCCTCTTGGTCTCTGGCTCATCACCAGGCCTCCTCTTGGTCTCTGGCTCATCACCAGGCCTCCTCTTGGTCTCTGGCTCATCACCAGGCCTCCTCTTGGTCTCTTCATTCCTCGTAATGTGACTCACTGACTGACGCATGGTTTCTGTGACTGTATTGTGCTGTGTGTACGTGAGGCGTGAGTCAGTGTGTGTACGTGGTGAGTCGGGCTGTGTACGTGGTGAATCAGGTTGTGTACGTGGTGATTCAGGCTGTGTACGTGGTGAGCCAGGTTGTGTACGTGGTGATTCAGGCTGTGTACGTGGTGAGTCAGGTTGTGAACGTGGTGATTGAGGCTGTGTACGTGGTGAATCAGGCTGTGTACGTGGTGAGTCTGGCTGTGTACGTTTTAAGTCAGCTCGTGAACGTGGTTCGGGTTCCCTTTGAGGCTCCTTGTCAGGCCTCCTCTTGGTCTCTGGCTCATCACCAGGCCTCCTCTTGGTCTCTGGCTCATCACCAGGCCTCCTCTTGGTCTCTGGCTCATCACCAGGCCTCCTCTTGGTCTCTGGCTCATCACCAGGCCTCCTCTTGGTTTCTGGCTCATCACCAGGCCTCCTCTTGGTCTCTGGCTCATCACCAGGCCTCCTCTTGGTCTCTGGCTCATCACCAGGCCTCCTCTTGATTTCTGGCTCATCACCAGGCCTCCTCTTGGTCTCTGGCTCATCACCAGGCCTCCTCTTGGTCTCTGGCTCCTTGCTAGGCCTCCTCTTGGTCTCTGGCTCATCACCAGGCCTCCTCTTGGTCTCTGGTTCATCACCAGGCCTCCTCTTGGTCTCTGGCTCATCACCAGGCCTCCTCTTGGTCTCTGGCTCCTTGCTAGGCCTCCTCTTGGTCTCTGGCTCATCACCAGGCCTCCTCTTGGTCTCTGGCTCATCACCAGGCCTCCTCTTGGTCTCTGGCTCATCACCAGGCCTCCTCTTGGTTTCTGGCTCATCACCAGGCCTCCTCTTGGTTTCTGGCTCATCACCAGGCCTCCTCTTGATTTCTGGCTCATCACCAGGCCTCCTCTTGGTTTCTGGCTCATCACCAGGCCTCCTCTTGATTTCTGGCTCATCACCAGGCCTCCTCTTGATTTCTGGCTCATCACCAGGCCTCCTCTTGGTTTCTGGCTCATCACCAGGCCTCCTCTTGGTCTCTGGCTCATCACCAGGCCTCCTCTTGGTTTCTGGCTCATCACCAGGCCTCCTCTTGGTCTCTGGCTCATCACCAGGCCTCCTCTTGGTCTCTGGCTCATCACCAGGCCTCCTCTTGGTTTCTGGCTCATCACCAGGCCTCCTCTTGGTCTCTGGCTCATCACCAGGCCTCCTCTTGGTTTCTGGCTCATCACCAGGCCTCCTCTTGGTCTCTGGCTCATCACCAGGCCTCCTCTTGGTTTCTGGCTCATCACCAGGCCTCCTCTTGGTCTCTGGCTCATCACCAGGCCTCCTCTTGGTCTCTGGCTCATCACCAGGCCTCCTCTTGGTCTCTGGCTCATCACCAGGCCTCCTCTTGGTCTCTTCATTCCTCGTAATGTGACTCACTGACTGACTCATGGTTTCTGTGACTGTATTGTGCTGTGTGTACGTGAGGCGTGAGTCAGTGTGTGTACGTGGTGAGTCGGGCTGTGTACGTGGTGAGCCAGGTTGTGTACGTGGTGAGTCAGGCTGTGTACGTGGTGAGTCAGGCTGTGTACGTGGTGAGCCAGGTTGTGTACGTGGTGAGTCAGGTTGTGTACGTGGTGAATCAGGCTGTGTACGTTTTAAGTCAGCTCGTGAACGTGGTTCGGGTTCCCTTTGAGGCTCCTTGTCAGGCCTCCTCTTGGTCTCTGGCTCATCACCAGGCCTCCTCTTGGTCTCTGGCTCATCACCAGGCCTCCTCTTGGTCTCTGGCTCATCACCAGGCCTCCTCTTGGTCTCTGGCTCATCACCAGGCCTCCTCTTGGTCTCTGGCTCATCACCAGGCCTCCTCTTGATTTCTGGCTCATCACCAGGCCTCCTCTTGGTCTCTGGCTCCTTGCTAGGCCTCCTCTTGGTCTCTGGCTCATCACCAGGCCTCCTCTTGGTCTCTGGCTCATCACCAGGCCTCCTCTTGATTTCTGGCTCATCACCAGGCCTCCTCTTGGTCTCTGGCTCATCACCAGGCCTCCTCTTGATTTCTGGCACCCTTTGAGGCTCCTTGTCAGGCCTCCTCTTGGTCTCTGGCTCATCACCAGGCCTCCTCTTGGTCTCTGGCTCATCACCAGGCCTCCTCTTGGTTTCTGGCTCATCACCAGGCCTCCTCTTGATTTCTGGCTCATCACCAGGCCTCCTCTTGGTTTCTGGCTCATCACCAGGCCTCCTCTTGGTTTCTGGCTCATCACCAGGCCTCCTCTTGGTTTCTGGCTCCCTTTGAGGCTCCTTGTCAGGCCTCCTCTTGGTCTCTGGCTCATCACCAGGCCTCCTCTTGGTCTCTGGCTCATCACCAGGCCTCCTCTTGGTCTCTGGCTCATCACCAGGCCTCCTCTTGGTCTCTGGCTCATCACCAGGCCTCCTCTTGGTCTCTGGCTCATCACCAGGCCTCCTCTTGGTCTCTGGCTCATCACCAGGCCTCCTCTTGGTCTCTGGCTCATCACCAGGCCTCCTCTTGGTCTCTGGCTCATCACCAGGCCTCCTCTTGGTCTCTGGCTCATCACCAGGCCTCCTCTTGGTTTCTGGCTCATCACCAGGCCTCCTCTTGGTCTCTGGCTCATCACCAGGCCTCCTCTTGGTCTCTGGCTCATCACCAGGCCTCCTCTTGATTTCTGGCTCATCACCAGGCCTCCTCTTGGTCTCTGGCTCATCACCAGGCCTCCTCTTGGTCTCTGGCTCCTTGCTAGGCCTCCTCTTGGTCTCTGGCTCATCACCAGGCCTCCTCTTGGTCTCTGGTTCATCACCAGGCCTCCTCTTGGTCTCTGGCTCATCACCAGGCCTCCTCTTGGTCTCTGGCTCCTTGCTAGGCCTCCTCTTGGTCTCTGGCTCATCACCAGGCCTCCTCTTGGTCTCTGGCTCATCACCAGGCCTCCTCTTGGTTTCTGGCTCATCACCAGGCCTCCTCTTGGTTTCTGGCTCATCACCAGGCCTCCTCTTGATTTCTGGCTCATCACCAGGCCTCCTCTTGGTTTCTGGCTCATCACCAGGCCTCCTCTTGATTTCTGGCTCATCACCAGGCCTCCTCTTGATTTCTGGCTCATCACCAGGCCTCCTCTTGGTTTCTGGCTCATCACCAGGCCTCCTCTTGGTCTCTGGCTCATCACCAGGCCTCCTCTTGGTTTCTGGCTCATCACCAGGCCTCCTCTTGGTCTCTGGCTCATCACCAGGCCTCCTCTTGGTCTCTGGCTCATCACCAGGCCTCCTCTTGGTCTCTGGCTCATCACCAGGCCTCCTCTTGGTCTCTGGCTCATCACCAGGCCTCCTCTTGGTCTCTTCATTCCTCGTAATGTGACTCACTGACTGACTCATGGTTTCTGTGACTGTATTGTGCTGTGTGTACGTGAGGCGTGAGTCAGTGTGTGTACGTGGTGAGTCGGGCTGTGTACGTGGTGAGCCAGGTTGTGTACGTGGTGAGTCAGGCTGTGTACGTGGTGAGTCAGGCTGTGTACGTGGTGAGCCAGGTTGTGTACGTGGTGAGTCAGGTTGTGTACGTGGTGAATCAGGCTGTGTACGTTTTAAGTCAGCTCGTGAACGTGGTTCGGGTTCCCTTTGAGGCTCCTTGTCAGGCCTCCTCTTGGTCTCTGGCTCATCACCAGGCCTCCTCTTGGTCTCTGGCTCATCACCAGGCCTCCTCTTGGTCTCTGGCTCATCACCAGGCCTCCTCTTGGTCTCTGGCTCATCACCAGGCCTCCTCTTGGTCTCTGGCTCATCACCAGGCCTCCTCTTGATTTCTGGCTCATCACCAGGCCTCCTCTTGGTCTCTGGCTCCTTGCTAGGCCTCCTCTTGGTCTCTGGCTCATCACCAGGCCTCCTCTTGGTCTCTGGCTCATCACCAGGCCTCCTCTTGATTTCTGGCTCATCACCAGGCCTCCTCTTGGTCTCTGGCTCCTTGCTAGGCCTCCTCTTGGTCTCTGGCTCATCACCAGGCCTCCTCTTGGTCTCTGGCTCATCACCAGGCCTCCTCTTGATTTCTGGCTCATCACCAGGCCTCCTCTTGGTCTCTGGCTCATCACCAGGCCTCCTCTTGATTTCTGGCACCCTTTGAGGCTCCTTGTCAGGCCTCCTCTTGGTCTCTGGCTCATCACCAGGCCTCCTCTTGGTCTCTGGCTCATCACCAGGCCTCCTCTTGGTTTCTGGCTCATCACCAGGCCTCCTCTTGATTTCTGGCTCATCACCAGGCCTCCTCTTGGTTTCTGGCTCATCACCAGGCCTCCTCTTGGTTTCTGGCTCATCACCAGGCCTCCTCTTGGTTTCTGGCTCCCTTTGAGGCTCCTTGTCAGGCCTCCTCTTGGTCTCTGGCTCATCACCAGGCCTCCTCTTGGTCTCTGGCTCATCACCAGGCCTCCTCTTGGTCTCTGGCTCATCACCAGGCCTCCTCTTGGTTTCTGGCTCATCACCAGGCCTCCTCTTGATTTCTGGCTCATCACCAGGCCTCCTCTTGGTCTCTGGCTCATCACCAGGCCTCCTCTTGGTCTCTGGCTCATCACCAGGCCTCCTCTTGATTTCTGGCTCATCACCAGGCCTCCTCTTGGTTTCTGGCTCATCACCAGGCCTCCTCTTGGTTTCTGGCTCATCACCAGGCCTCCTCTTGGTTTCTGGCTCATCACCAGGCCTCCTCTTGGTTTCTGGCTCATCACCAGGCCTCCTCTTGGTTTCTGGCTCATCACCAGGCCTCCTCTTGGTTTCTGGCTCATCACCAGGCCTCCTCTTGGTTTCTGGCTCATCACCAGGCCTCCTCTTGGTTTCTGGCTCCCTTTGAGGCTCCTTGTCAGGCCTCCTCTTGGTTTCTGGCTCATCACCAGGCCTCCTCTTGGTGTCTGGCTCATCACCAGGCCTCCTCTTGGTTTCTGGCTCATCACCAGGCCTCCTCTTGGTTTCTGGCTCCCTTTGAGGCTCCTTGTCAGGCCTCCTCTTGGTTTCTGGCTCATCACCATGCCTCCTCTTGGTGTCTGGCTCCCTTTGAGGCTCCTTGTCAGGCCTCCTCTTGGTTTCTGGCTCATCACCAGGCCTCCTCTTGGTGTCTGGCTCCCTTTGAGGCTCCTTGTCAGGCCTCCTCTTGGTTTCTGGCTCATCACCAGGCCTCCTCTTGGTGTCTGGCTCCCTTTGAGGCTCCTTGTCAGGCCTCCTCTTGGTTTCTGGCTCATCACCAGGCCTCCTCTTGGTGTCTGGCTCCCTTTGAGGCTCCTCGTCAGGCCTCCTCTTGGTTTCTGGCTCATCACCAGGCCTCCTCTTGGTGTCTGGCTCCCTTTGAGGCTCCTTGTCAGGCCTCCTCTTGGTTTCAGGTTCCTTTTCTCTTTCTTTTTCCTGTTTCCTCTTAACTATCGGCTCCTTATGAGACTTCCTCTTGTGTTCTGGCTCGCTGTCTGGCTTTTTCATTGTGTCTATATCCTTGTCAGGCTTCCTCTTGGCCGGCTCCATGCCAGGCTTCCTCTTGATTTGAGGTTCATCAGCAGGCCTCTTCTTGATTTGTGGCTCTTTGTCCGGCTTCCTCTTGAATGGCTCCTTATCAGGTTTTCTCTTAGTTTCAGGGATATCACCAGGCCTCCTCTTGATTTCTGGCTCCCTTTGAGGCTCCTTATCAGGCCTCCTCTTGATTTCTGGCTCGTCACCTGGCCTCCTCTTGATATCTGGCTCCCTTTGAGGCTCCTTATCAGGCCTCCTCTTGATTTCTGGCTCGTCACCTGGCCTCCTCTTGATATCTGGCTCCCTTGCAGGCTCTTTATCCGGTTTCCTCTTGATTTCTGGCTCATCAGTTGACCTCCTCTTGATTTCTGGCTCTCTTTGAGGCTCTTTATCTGGCCTCCTCTTGATTTCTGGCTCATCAGTTGACTTCCTCTTGATTTCTGGCTCCCTTTGAGGCTCTTTATCAGGCCTCCTCTTGATTTCTTGACTCATGTTCCTCAGTGTTGTCTCAGTCTCCGTAATGTGACTCACTGACTGACGCATGGTTTCTGTGACTGTATTGTGCTGTGTGTACGTGAGGCGTGAGTCAGTGTGTGTACGTGGTGAGTCGGGCTGTGTACGTGGTGAGCCAGGCTGTGTACGTGGTGATTCAGGTTGTGTACGTGGTGAGCCAGGTTGTGTACGTGGTGATTCAGGTTGTGTACGTGGTGATTTAGGTTGTGTACGTGGTGAGTCGGGCTGTGTACGTGGTGATTCAGGCTGTGTACGTGGTGATTCAGGTTGTGTACGTGGTGATTTAGGCTGTGTACGTGGTGAATCAGGCTGTGTACGTTTTAAGTCAGCCTGTGTACGTGGTGATTCAGGCTGTGTACGTGGTGATTCAGGTTGTGTACGTGGTGATTTAGGCTGTGTACGTGGTGAATCAGGCTGTGTACGTGGTGATTCAGGCTGTGTACGTGGTGATTCAGGCTGTGTACGTGGTGATTCAGGCTGTGTACGTGGTGAGTCAGGCTGTGTACGTTTCAAGTCAGACTTTGTACGTGGTGAGTCAGGCTGTGTACGTTTTGAGCCAGGTTGTGTACGTGGTGAGTCAGGCTGTGTACGTTTTGAGTCAGGCTGTGTACGTTTCGAGTCAGGCTGTGTACGTGGTAAGTCTTGTGTCTGTAGGTTGGTGACTTCCACTTGATTACCTGGGATTCAATAAATGATGAAGTAAAACGCACACACACGCACACACACACACTCACACACACACACACACACACACACACACACACACACACACACACACACACACACACACACACACACACACACTTACCTGCCAAATAAAGTGGAAAAAAATTGGTTACATTAAATAAAAAACTGAAATAGAACACGAATATATTTTAAAGATTATAAATGATTAGGATTAGAGAAGATACAATACCTTATATATTATCTCCTATATACTTACTATTTATAACCCTTCTAATTACTACTTAAATTTCTAGTATTAATTATTATCCTTATATTTAGTTGGAATCCTTTGTATTATATAAAACAAAATTCCTCTGTAATGTAATCCAATCCCTTATATTATGTGTTTCAAATGTCTTATATTCTTAGTTTTTCCTTGTATTCTATTTAGATTCCTTTGGTGTTACGTTACTAAAACATTAAACACCTTTTCTTATATAATATTCTGTAGTCTTGTCATCACCTAACACTCAACACCAATCATTCATATCCCTTATAATTCTATGGTGTTGTGTCAGCTATACATTTAACAAACCTTATATTATACACCATTCCGGAGCTATATAATCACTAAAATCACTACATATCATCTATTCAACACCAAAATAATCTACACCACAACTATATACACCTAACCACACCCCAACACCACTACAACACCACAACACCCACCTTCAGAGCCAGCAATAGAAGACTACAACGTAATCTCAGTATAAAATTAGGTTAGGTTAGGTTAGATTAGGTTATTCAACACCTACAACACCAAAATAATCTACACCACAACTATATACACCTAACCACACCCCAACACCACCACAACACCACAACACCCACCTTCAGAGCCAGCAATAGAAGACTACAACGTAATCTCAGTATAAAATTAGGTTAGGTTAGGTTATTCAACACCTACAACACCAAAATAATCTACACCACAACTATACACACCTAACCACACCCCAACACCACCACAACACCACAGCACCTACCTTCAGAGCCGGTGATAGAAGGCTGCAACGTAATCTCAGTATAAGAAGTTTTCCTCTCAAACTTGCATCCGTCTGGTCGCTCGCCGGACGTTCGGGAAGAAATCTTGTAACCGCCTTCCACGTCTTCTACAGTCTCTTCCGTCTTGATCACACCGTCTTCTTGAGCTCGAAGGTCGAATTCATGGGATAGACGGGAGATCTGGTCCTCTGTTAAGGTGTTCAGTAGTTC
Source organism: Metacarcinus magister (assembly GCA_029783475.1). Classification (NCBI taxonomy): domain Eukaryota; kingdom Metazoa; phylum Arthropoda; class Malacostraca; order Decapoda; family Cancridae; genus Metacarcinus; species Metacarcinus magister. Next base: position 15,451 of record JAPQNM010002390.1, on the reverse strand, counting down.
ATCTGTTGATACTACTTGATCCTTACCGGTTTTTTCGTCCTTAGTGTCTCCTGTTGGTGAAATTTTGTGATTAAAAGAGCAGTAGGAAGAGGATGTATAGAAGGAGAAAGAGGTATAGGATGAGAAGGAGGAGGAAAAGGAGGTATAGAAGGAGAAAGAGGTATAGGATGAGAAGGAGGAGGAAAAGGAGGTAAAGAAGGAGAAAGAGGTATAGGAAGAGAAGGAGGAAGAGGAGGTAAAGGAGGAGAAAGTGGTATAGGAAGAGGAGGAGAATTCAAACAGTTTTCATTGAGATATAAAAATGGAATGAAAATGAAAAGAAAAAAATAATATATCAAAATCGAAACCAGACGAAAGATTACAAAAAATAAATAAATAAATAAATAAAACGGAAAGAGAAGAAGGAAAAATATATATAAGAGATCGAAAAACTCATTACAACAACAACAACAACAACAACAACAACAACAACAACAACAACAAAAGAAAAAGAAAAAGTAACAGGAATCAAGAGGGAGAAGGAAAGGATCCAAACCTCTTACCTAATAGACTCGAGGTGGAAGTCTTCTTAAGGATACCAGTCAACTTCCTCTCCACTTTGGGTTTCTCCGTGGGCGTGGTGGAGGAGGAGTCGGTGGTGGTGGTGGTGGTGGTGGTGGAGTACTCAGACTTTTCCCGCCACGATCTTGATCTTGGCGAATCTTGGTCTGAGTCTTGTGGTGGTGGTGGTGGTGGAAGGAATTAATGTTGATATACTTACATTATAAAGAGAAGGAAAGGGAAGGGAAGGGAAAGGAAGGGAAGGGAAGAGAAGAGAAGAGAAGAGAAGAGAAGAGAAGAGAAGAGAAGAGAAGAGAAGAGAAGAGAAGAGAAGAGAAGAGAAGAGAAGGGAAAAGAAGAGAAAGGAAAGGAAATAGAAAGGAAAGAAGAAAAACGAGGAAGAAGAGGAGGAGGAAGAAAAGAAAGAATGAAAAGATATATATATAAACAAAACAAACAAAATAATAATAATGTTTAGGCCTACCAGTTGGCTCCGTAGGTCTATCAGCCCCTCTAGTGGTGGAGGAGGTGGTGGTGATGGTGGTGGAGGAGGTGGAGGAGGGGTGGGATGTGACCCTCTTCTCCCTCCTCTTCCTCTCTGTCTCCTTCTCCTCTTTCCTCTTGATTGCATCTCTGGCTCCTCTTACTAGGCGGGGTGATGTCTCCTCTGAGGGTGGGGGGGTAGGGAGGCGGGTGAGTGGTGGTGGTGGTGGTATGTATGTATGTATGTATGTAATTTATGTAGTTTTATATATTTCATAGTTAACCTTGAAGTGTGTGTGTGTGTGTGTGTGTGTGTGTGTGTGTGTGTGTGTTGCAGAAATTTTGATGTAATATATGTATGTATGTATATTTTTTTTTTCTTCTTTTCTGTGCAAGATAAAACTCTGGGGAAAAAAACTACACAAAATATTATTATAATTCAATATATATGAACAATTATTATTTTTTGATCACGAAAATACTAATCTATCTATCTAACTATCTGTCTATCTATCTATTTATCTATCTATCTATCTATCTGTCTATCTATCTATCTATGTTACTGTTACTAGTTAAAAAGCCTTATTATATTAGCAAGTTTAGCATAATAAATAGAAAAAAAAAATTGATATTAATAGTAATAATATTAATAGTAAGTTAATTAATAGTAATAGTAAGTGTGTGTGTGTGTGTGTGTGTGTATATATATGTATGTATGTATGCGTGTATACATTACCTTCATCAGAGGAAGAGGTAGAAGATTCCTCCTCTTCCTCTTCTTCATCCTCTACCTCCTCCTCCTCCTCTTCCTCCTCTCCAGGTTGACGGATCGCCCTTGCTGTAGTGTGGGGGTGGGGGGTGAGTAGGGGGGGTGAGTAAGGGGGTGAGGGGGGCAGTAAAGGGGGTGAGGCAGATGTAATAAGCTATATAGTAAAACAATTAATATCCATCAATTATTTCGTTAACCCAAAATCGAGAGTGAAAAAAAAGGAAAAAAAGTTAATTCAATACTCTATAATTAATTCGTAATGAGACTTAGAACCAATTACCAACACCAGGTAGGTATTATAAGCACTGTTAAGCTAGGCACCCTCCTTGGCACTCCCTCCCTGGCACTCCCTCCTTGGCACACTTACTTGTAGGAGCCGTACTACGCGAGGACAGGTTCACGGAGAGGCGAGAATCTTGTAAAACTGAAAGAAAACGGGAAGGGGTGAAAAAATAAGTATTAGAGAAAACCCTTTATTTTATGGGAAACTCGCTTGATAATATGACACACACACACACCCACACCCACACACACACACACACCTGTTGCCGTGGATGTGTGCCTGGTGGTCTCTGCGGAGGTGGTGTTGGAGGAGGTGGTGGTGGTGGTGGAGGTGGAGTCCTGAGGCGCCCTTCGTAAAGAGCGAAGGCCGAACATGGGGCGTCCTAGGGCATCCTTGGGTACATAGGGCTCCTCCTCCTTAGGGGCTTCCGGCTGGGGCTCTGGCGTGGGCTCTGAAGGAGGAGGAGGAGGAAGAAGAAGAAGAAGGAGGTAGGATGGAAGAAAGGATGGAAGGAAGGAAGGAAGGAAGGAAGGAAGGAAGGAAGGATGGATGGAAGGATGGAAGGATGGAAGGAAGGTAGGAAGGAAGGAAGGAAGGTAGAAAGGAAGGTAGAAAAGAAGATTAAATATTGATACACTCATAGACACATCATCAAAAATAAACAAAACACACACACACACACACAAACACCCTTCCCCCCTTCCCCACACACACACACACACACACACACACACACACACACACACACACACACACCCACACACACTTACCTGCTTGTACCGGAGTCCTGCGTTTCAGAGCTTGTAGGCCAAAGATAGGTAAGCCAAATTCATCAGTTGGCCCCACACCGTAAGCACTCACAATCTTATCAACGTCTGTCTGTTCCGCTGCAGGCTTGGACGGCGTCTTACTCTGGCTCTTCTGATATCTTAACGGCTCTATGTACGGCTCGTTGGAGGGCGTGGCTGTTAGGGGGTGAAATAGTGGTGTGATTAGGTGGTTGGGTGGTTGGGTAGTTAGTGTGTGTGTGTGTGTGTGTGTGTGTGTGTGTGTGTGTGTTTTCTTTCTCTCTCACTGTCTTAGTAAAGTACTTTGGGTGTGTGAAAGTGTGTATGTGAGATAGAAAGTAGTCTCTCTCTCTCTCTCTCTCTCTCTCTCTCTCTCTCTCTCTCTCTCTCTCTCTCTCTCTCTCTCTCTCTCTCTCACTTACAGGTCGGAGTAGCCGTTCGCGTTGCAGTGAACCGGTTTGCTCTATTCGTTGGTTCAATTTTTCGCGGTGTTTCGAATTTCGCGGTTGTGAATCTTCGCGGTTCTGTCGGTTCCTTGGGTGTCTCCTCAGGGCGGGCTTCCCGAGGGGGGGAGGCCCGAGAGGAGGGGGTCGGTTCGGCAGCTGTAAGAAGGGAGGGGGGGGGGAGGGGGAAGAAGAGGAAAGGAATGAATGAGAAAATGAATAATTGAAAAATGAGTTATGTATGTTCTGTTTTTTCATTATTATTATTATTATTTTTTTTTTTTTGTAGTCATATTTATTTATTTATTTATTTATTTATTTTTGGGTTTTTTTTGTTAATGGGTTATTTATTATATACATATTTACAGGTTTTTTTGGTTTTTGGTTCTTGTTCTGTTTGTTATGTAAGGGTGAGTATTATAGCGTACAGTTAGTTAGCTCTCTCTCTCTCTCTCTCTCTCTCTCTCTCTCTCTCTCTCTCTCTCTCTCTCTCTCTCTCTCTCTCTCTCTCTCTCTCTCTCACTGAAAAACATGACTTTTGATCTATTATTCTCTTCAGTATTATAGCATTTAGTTACCTGTCTCTCTTTTTCTCTCTCACTTTCTTTCTCTCTATCTCACACGTACACACACACACACACACACACACACACACGTACATACACTGAAACATATGAATCTTATGTGCAATTCCTTTAACGCCGACCATCTGGCTTCCGTCCTTATCCCGCGGGGGAGACAAAACGAAGCCACACGAATCAGTCTGAGAATTCTGTCTTTTGAACGGGGCAGGACAGCGGGCAGAGGCAGGGGTGGGGGAGCTGGGGGCTTGCAGGGGTTCTTTAGCATCTTCCCCCCCTTGCCCCCCACCAGGTGAGTCCTCATTGGGGTGGGCAAGCAGCGGGGATGGCGCTAGGCAGTGGTGGGGATGGTGGTGGGGGGGGAAGGATGGGTTAGGTTAGTGAGGTTAGTTGGGGTGGTAAGCTGGTGGTGGTGGTGGTGGTGGTGGTGGTGCAACTCCTCCTCCTCCTTCTCTTCTTCCTCTTCCACCTCCACCTCCACACACACACACACACACACACACACACACACACACACACACACACACACAGTAATTAATCAACAGTCTTTTTAGCCTAATATAAAGCAGGTAATGGTGGGTTGGGGCATAGACAAGCAGGTGAGGTGAGAGGGGAGGGGAGCAGGTGAGGCAGGTTTTCTAAGTAGCATTTACCTGTTTCTGTAGGTTTTCTGGTGGGTTCAATCATGATCTTCGCCTCTGAAATCTTCCTCGTGGTCTCTACTGAATGTTCTCTGGTCTCTGATACCTTCCTTGATGTGGTTTCTAGTGATATCTTAGCTTCTGAAACCTTTCTATTGATGATGGTCTCTACTGAAGGCCTCCTGATGGGTTCTGATACTGGCTGTCTGGGCTCTGAAACCTTCCTTGATGTGGTGTCTAGTGAGATCTTAGCTTCAGAAACCTTCCTGCTGCCAAAGGTTTCTATTGAAGTCTTCTTTGTGGTTTCTAATGTGGGTTGTTTGGGCTCTGAAACCTTCTTTGTTGTGGGTTCAGTTGGTTGCCTTTCAGTATCATGAGGTCTCCTACTGTAGTCCATAGGCTTTCTGGTGGTGGTGGTGGTGGTGGTGGTGGTGGTGGTGCGTTGAGATCCAGGACGCTTGGCTAACCTAAGCTGACCTCTTATGATGCGTCGCTCCTCGTAGGACACGGCCTTCTCCAGCTAGGTCATGGGTGAATGGGAGGAAAGGAAGGTCAGGTTAGGTTAGGTTAAGTTGATGTTTTTTCATTTAGTATTGTTTCATTTTATGGATTGATTTTTTGGGGGTATTCTCTCTCTCTCTCTCTCTCTCTCTCTCTCTCTCTCTCTCTCTCTCTCTCTCTCTCTCTCTCTCTCTCTCTCTCTCTCTCTCTCTCTCTCTCTCTCTCACCATAGTTTCCAGGATCGTCACGTCAAAGATGGTGTCGATCGAGGTTAAGTAGTTCGGAAGCTCCTCTTTGGGTACCTCCAGATCTTCTAACAGCTTCTTGTTGCTCGCCGCTCTCTCAATGCGGCGCAGCTTGGTCAGGTCAACGCCGCTGTCCACAGGCTTTCCCGTCATGAATCTGCCGGAAGAAAAGCCCTTGGAGATGTGCTACGGAAGGGTATGTGTGTGTGTGTGTGTGTGTGTGGGGGGGTGTGGGTTTGTGTGTGTGTGTGTGGTAGTGTAAGGAAGGAAAGGAGGAGGTGCTTACCGTGTGGGAGATGACTCTTTGTTGAAGGGCGCTGGGGATGACTCCTTGCTGGGGCGTGGAGAGGGGGAGCCTTCCTTACTACGGGGTGCAGCGGGGGAGTAAGACTTGCCGGTGGGGGAGGATGAACGTTCCCTGATGGGCAGGCGGGTGGGAGAACGGGTTGGGGAACGGGTGGGGGATTCAGTAGGGGAGCTGCGTGTGGGGGAGCGTGTTGGGGAGTGTGTAGGGGAGCTGCGTGTTGGGGAGTGCGTTGGGGAGGTGCGTTGTCGTGCGGAGGCCATGGCAGTCCTCACGAGGGTGCTGGAGGTGATGGTGAGGTCGTCCCGCGGGGTGTCCTCCTCCTCACCCAGCTTGTGTATGTACTTGGGCACGATGATAGGCTCCACTACAGGCTGGCGAGGCTCATCCTGCAGCGGCCGGCGTGGGGACTCCTTTCTGGGCTGGCGAGGCTCCTCCTGCAGCGGCTGGCGTGGGGAGTCCTTCAAAGACTCCTTCCTGGGCTGGCGAGGCTCATCCTGCAGCGGCTGGCGTGGGGAGTCCTTCAAAGACTCCTTCCTGGGCTGGCGAGGCTCATCCTGCAGCGGCTGGCGTGGGAACTCCTTCAGGGATTCCTTCCTAGGCTGGCGAGGCTCATCCTGCAGCGGCCGGCGTGGGGACTCCTTCAAAGACTCCTTCCTGGGCTGGCGAGGCTCATCCTGCAGCGGCTGGCGTGGGAACTCCTTCAGGGATTCCTTCCTAGGCTGGCGGGGTTCCTCCTGCAGCGGCTGGCGTGGGGACTCCTTCAAAGACTCCTTCCTGGGCTGGCGGGGTTCCTCCTGCAGTGGCTGGCGTGGGGACTCCTTCAAAGAATCCTTCCTGGGCTGGCGAGGCTCCTCCTGCAGCGGCTGGCGTGGGGACTCCTTCAGGGATTCCTTCCTAGGCTGGCGGGGTTCCTCCTTCCCTGGCGCCTCCCTCAGCGGCTGGCGTGTGGATTCCTTAACCGGTTCCTCCTTGACGGGTTGGCGCTGCTCGGGTTCCTTCTTGGGCGGTGTCTTGAAGAGCGGGCGCCGCAGGGGTGCAGGCGAGGACTCGGGTTTGGACTGTTCAAAGAGGGAGCGTCGCGAGAACACGGATTCCTTCATCTCAAAGGAAGGTTTGCGGCCGGGGCGGTCAGTGCGAGTGTCGGGTGACGGAGCCTCGGGCTGGGCGGCGCCGCGGTTGAACAGTGACCGCCTGGCTGCCACGCTGTTGGTGGTGCTGGTGTTGATGGTGGTGGTGGTGGGGGTCCTTTCTGGGGCCGGTGCGCGCTCCACCTCCCGAAGGTAGCGTGCTGACGGCTGCTGATCTAAAGGCTTGGCACGGCGGGGCTCCTCCGGCGCCTCCTCTGAGGGGGGCGGGGAGGGGGGCAGCGCTGCCTCGGCTTCACTGTCTGTGGGGGAGACCTGTGGTTCTTCGGGAGTCTCCTCTCGGGTCGGGGCAGCCACTGGAGCCTCGTCGCTGGGCCGACGCTCGGTGGGCCGTCGCTTATCGGGGACGCGTGCCGTCACCTTGGGCTCGCTCGGCTTCCTCTCGAATGAGTTCCTCTTCTCGACCAGCCAAGGGCGGTCCCGCGTGGCGCGGCGCGTCTCCTGCGGCGCCTTCTTATCCTTGGGTGTGAGGGACTTGTCACTGAGGCGCGTCTCCAGAGGTCGTGTCTTCCGAGTTCGTGAAGGCTCTTCCTTGGTAGGACTCTCCGGGGCCTTGCGGGGCGCCTTCCTCTCGGGGCGACGGTCCCGCGGCTCGGCGTCCTCGGCATCCTCAGGGGAGGAGTCGGTGGGCACATCTGGTGCCTCCTGGCCAGGGTACTCTGAGGGTTCCCGCACCAGGGAGGGCCGGTGCACCGTGTGGTAAGGCAGGTCAGGCGCAGTAGACACGTCCTCGATCTCTGGTCCTTCGGTGTCCTCTGTGGGGAGGGGCTTCATGTCCTCCGTCATGGGCGTCACCGGCATGGTTATGACGGGAGTCTTGTCCTCCGGCACACCCAGGGTGGCCTTGGGCTCGGGCTGCCGTCCCTTGGGGCTCCTGTCGGCAGGCTTGGCGGGGCCCTTCCTGTCCGCAGGGCGGGTGGTGGCGGGACGTGCGGCGGGCTCACGCTTGTCTGGGGAGCGGGTGGTGGGGGCAGCCTTACGCGGGGTCTGTGAGAGCCGTGAAGGGCGCGTCGTGCCCCGTTCAGGCTCGGAGGGCCGCTCTGCAGGGCGGCGTCCCCGGGGGCCACGCTCCCCGTTGAAGCGATGTTCGGTGGGGGTGCGCGGTGCCTCGCCGTTCAGCCTGGGTTTGCTCTCGGGGGAACCTGCCTTCCTTGGGGAGGAGGGACGCGTCGTGGTCTTGGTGGGGCTCCTGGTGGGGCTGGTCTGCTCCTCGGGATGCTTCTTGCAACACCCGCGGCCTGGCGTGATCTCCCGGCTGGTGCGCTCAGGCGAGACCGGGGCCCGCAGTGTGGAGGCGGGGGCACGCTGGGGGGAGGTGGGGCCGCGTTGGGGGGAAGTAGGGCCGCGTTGGGGGGAGGTGGGGCCGCGTTGGGGGGAAGTAGGGCCGCGTTGGGGGGAAGTGGGGCCGCGTTGGGGGGAGGTGGGTGAGGTCTTGGTCTGGCGCCGCTGGGTGGGCACCTTGCGTGTTGGCGAGTCGTCTTGGGGCGGCGCCCTTCTGCTGCTAGCTGGTGCCCGACGAGGCTGCTCCTCCACCTTCCTGGGGCTCACCTCCCGCCGCTTCCTGGGGGCTTCCTCCGTCACCTTCTTGGGCCGCTGGCCAGGCCTTGTTCCTGGAGCCTTCCTCACGGGCTCACTCCTTCGGGCAGGGACCTCCTGAGGCTCTTCCTCTGATGGGTAAGAGGTCTCTTCCTCCTCCTCAGGCTCCTCTTCGGTCTCGGACTGCGGTTCATCTTCCTGTGTGTGCCGCTGCGCCTCCTTCTCCTCCAGGCGGGCAATCTCTTCGTCCAGGTCCGGGGCAGTCTCCTCCCTCGGCTGATCCTTCTCCACAGGGGCGTGGGGACGATGCGTGGGCGTCTTGGGGGATGCTGGGGACTCCCCAGCGGCCTTGGCCGCGTCCTCGAAGAACCGCTTCTTGTTGAGGGTGTTGGTGCGGTCAGGCCGCGAGGACGATGGAGACTCGGTGTCGTCGGGACTCGGTGCGGCCCCGGTGCCGGGAACGAAGCGGTTCTTGAGTGCCGTGACGGAGCCGTACGGGATGTGGTCAGGTTCTTCCTGGTGGTCGGGCTCTGTCTGGTGCCGCTCCGGGGACCTGCTGGCGGGCGTGGCGGGGGAGGACCTGGGGCTGACGGGCGTGGCTCTGGGTGATGATGGCGTGGCGGGCGTGGCCTTGGGCGTAGCGGGGGTGGCCCTTGGTGTAGCAGGGGTGGCCCTGGGCGTAGCGGGCGTGGCCCTGGGTGTAGCGGGCGTGGCCCTGGGTGTAGCGGGGGTGGCCCTGGGCGTGGTGGTGGTTGTCTTGGGGGTGTCGGGCGTGGCCCTGGGCGTGGAAAGCGTTGTCTTGTATGTTGCCGGCGATGCCTTGGGAGTGGTCTTGGTGGTGGCGGGCGTGGTCCTGGTGGCGGGCGTGGTCCTGGTGGTGGTGGGCGTGGTGGAAGGCGCCGTCACATTGGCAAGCAGCGTTGTCTTGACCAGTCCTCGAGGCAGCTGGGTCTCGCCGGCCTCGGTGAGCAGCACGTCGGTGGTGTGGACACGCTTGGTCACGTTGTACCGCTCGCCCGTAGTGCGGCTGAGCCGGGTCTCCACCACCACGGGCACAGGCTGCCCGTCGGGGCCAGGCTCCTCCCGATGCCGCGTCAGCAGCACCTCGTCGTCGGCGGACGGGAAGAAACCTGCGTCGTCGTCTTCGTCGCCTCCTTCAGGCCTGATCACCACGAAGGACGTCTCCCTCTCAGGCACCAGCACCGGCGCTGAACGCATCACCGTCCTGCACGTGTACTCGGTGCCGTCGCCACGCCGCCGCACCTCCACCACGGTGCGCACCACGCTGCCGTCCTCTTCTTCCTCTTCGTGCTCCTCGGCGCTCACCACAGAGTCATCGGGGCTGCCCACTACAACCATGTCTTCGGGCCGCTGGGTGCGCCGCCCTCCCGTACTCAGGGTCACCTGCATCTCTTGGCCGCGCCGCGCCGTGCGTTCCGTGCGTTCCACTGTGTACTGTACACCGTCAGCACGGCGGCGGGTCTCCACCACCGTCCTCACCGTGCCACCCTCCTCGTCTTCGCGCTCGTCCTCACGACGGTCGATCAGCTCGTCGTCCTCAGTGCCGGTAAGGGTGATGGGCGTGGGCGTGGTGAAGGTGCGCTGCACGTGCTGTGTGGTGTACACGGAACCATCAGTCCTCTGTACACGCTGGCTCACAGTGCGCACCAGTGTGCCGTCATCAGTCTCCTCCTCCGTCTCGTTCTCGTCGAGGATCTCGTGTCCTACGGCGTGTGGGTGGAGGGCGTGGGGCTGGTAGACGCGGGAGGTGCGGCGCAGCGTGTACTGCACGCCTGACACACTGCTGCGGCGACGCTCGGTGACGGCGCGGCGGTGTGAGCCGTCCTGGAGGGTCTCCTCCTTCACCTCCTCCTTGAGCACCTCGTCCTCGGGCCGCGCCACCTGCAGCACCGGTTCGGGCATGCGTGGTATCCGCATGACGCGGTGCCGCATGTACTCGGTGCCGTCCTTGGCGCGGCGCCGCTCCACGATGGTCTTGACGGTGGTGCCGTCCTCCAACACCTCCTCCTTCACGTCCTCCTTCAACACCTCGTCCTCAGTGCACACCGCAATGCCGCACGAGCCGCCGCTGCCCACGGGCATCTTGTTCACCTCGTCCTCGGTGCCCTGGAAGCTGCGGATCACGTACTCGAAGGAGTAAGTGGAACCGTCTGGGCGGCGTCGTGTTT
>JAPQNM010002387.1:0-11400 GCA_029783475.1 Metacarcinus magister | reverse complement strand
AAAGATTTTTTTAAGAATACCAGGGTATAATACCCTAGTATTCTTTAAAAAAAATCTTTTCCTTTAAAAGCTAGGGAAGGAAATATATTACTAATTTTCTATTATTACTCCTGTAGATTTCACACATACATTACATAACATACTATCTCAGGATCTTTTTAGAAAAAATAACACCGTGCTACTTTGGGATTTTAACATTAATCTCCTTGAGCATTCTTCCCATCAACCAACTAACCACTTTTTAAATTCTATGCAAACATTAAGTTACTTCCCGCACATATCTACTCCTACTAGATTTCCTGATAATCATAATTTAGGTCAACCCTCACTCCTCGACCACATTTGGACAAACTTCACTCCACTATCTACCTCGGGAATCATCCATTACCAATTATCTGACCACCTCCCCACTTTCCTACATTTTGCATTAATGTCTCATCCTTGTACTAAGCATAAAATAGTCTACAGAACCTTTAACAGATTTCAACATAACTTAGTTTCCACTAATTTATCTGTAATTAACTGGAATGCTTTTCTTTAATTCTGATGACAAATGTAAACTTCAACAATTTTATGGAAACATATTTACTCAGCTTTATGCACTTTCCACTCAATTATACACTACCAAAATTCTAATTTACACTAACATTTAGTATCCCCTTCTTCCATAATATTAAATGATATCTTCTCTTAGAACCAAGGCACTGGACCGGGAATACAGGAAGAGAGTGAGGGGAACCGGGGGTGGACCACCACCAACTCCACCAAAGTACAGCCAAGACCAGGAGACAGTGCGCTCCCTCATGGCTAAGGATTTGGCAATGGGGGACCAGAACACAGAATATGGAATTGCTCCCGTGCATGGTAATAGTCTTTGGTTTCAGTAATTGTCATTCAAGTAAATCAACAAATAGATCTCAAGATGGGCAAAATAATTGTGAAGATCTGGTGCGAGTGGTTAGCAGGAAGGATTTCGAAAAGGAAAGAGATTGTGTGGATCACAATGATAACTGTCCTGCTTGCAAGAAACAATGTTTAGATGATGACTTAGTAATGGGAATTATCATCTTTTACAGAGTTTGCCTCTCTAAGGGCCTCCCATCCCGCCAACACCAACACTCCTGTTGCCTCATCCTCCAGTGCTCCAGCTTCCTTTTCCATCTCTTCCTTTGCTCCAGCTGCCTTCTCTGCCAGCTCCATTCTCCTGCCTCCTACACCCTCCACATCTCACTCTTCACCCCCTGTCTCTTCTTTGTCTCCAGCTGTGCCACCTGTTTCTTCTGTAACTTTCACCCTTCCATCACCACCTCCAGTATTTAATGATCCTTCCATCTCTGTTTCTCCTAATTCTTCTATCTCTGCAACCTTATCCTCTCATTCTTCAACCATTTCCCCTTCTAACAATCCTCCACAATCAGTCTTGAAGAGGAAAAAGGCATCCCGATCACCATCCAGTGAGGTGGGGGGGTGCCTTGATGCCATCTCAAAGAGAGATGAAGAACTCCACTTCTTACGAAAGAAGTTGGAAGACACCAAGCTGATTGTGGAGGAAAGTAATCTTGAACTGTCACGCTCGGCTTCATCTCCGCCAGGGCTCCTGATGGGTATCAGAGTACCATCAATACAGCCAATGCACCCGGGCATCTGCTCTATAGTTGAAAAGGCCTGCATCTCAAGATGCTCTTCTGCTTCCTCTTTGCCAGCTCTATGTGAAGGCGTGACAGTTCAAGATTACTTTCCTCCACAATCAGCTTGGTGTCTTCCAACTTCTTTCGTAAGAAGTGGAGTTCTTCATCTCTCTTTGAGATGGCATCAAGGCACCCCCCCACCTCACTGGATGGTGAGAGAGGCAAACTCTGTAAAAGATGATAATTCCCATTACTAAGTCATCATCTAAACATTGTTTCTTGCAAGCAGGACAGTTATCATTGTGATCCACACAATCTCTTTCCTTTTCGAAATCCTTCCTGCTAACCACTCGCACCAGATCTTCACAATTATTTTGCCCATCTTGAGATCTATTTGTTGATTTACTTGAATGACAATTACTGAAACCAAAGACTATTACCATGCACGGGAGCAATTCCATATTCTGTGTTCTGGTCCCCCATTGCCAAATCCTTAGCCATGAGGGAGCGCACTGTCTCCTGGTCTTGGCTGTACTTTGGTGGAGTTGGTGGTGGTCCACCCCCGGTTCCCCTCACTCTCTTCCTGTATTCCCGGTCCAGTGCCTTGGTTCTAAGAGAAGATATCATTTAATATTATGGAAGAAGGGGATACTAAATGTTAGTGTAAATTAGAATTTTGGTAGTGTATAATTGAGTGGAAAGTGCATAAAGCTGAGTAAATATGTTTCCATAAAATTGTTGAAGTTTACATTTGTCATCAGAATTAAAGAAAAGCATTCCAGTTAATTACAGATAAATTAGTGGAAACTAAGTTATGTTGAAATCTGTTAAAGGTTCTGTAGACTATTTTATGCTTAGTACAAGGATGAGACATTAATGCAAAATGTAGGAAAGTGGGGAGGTGGTCAGATAATTGGTAATGGATGATTCCCGAGGTAGATAGTGGAGTGAAGTTTGTCCAAATGTGGTCGAGGAGTGAGGGTTGACCTAAATTATGATTATCAGGAAATCTAGTAGGAGTAGATATGTGCGGGAAGTAACTTAATGTTTGCATAGAATTTAAAAAGTGGTTAGTTGGTTGATGGGAAGAATGCTCAAGGAGATTAATGTTAAAATCCCAAAGTAGCACGGTGTTATTTTTTCTAAAAAGATCCTGAGATAGTATGTTATGTAATGTATGTGTGAAATCTACAGGAGTAATAATAGAAAATTAGTAATATATTTCCTTCCCTAGCTTTTAAAGGAAAAGATTTTTTTTAAAGAATACTAGGGTATTATACCCTGGTATTCTTAAAAAAATCTTTCCCTTTAAAAGCAAGGGAAGGAAATATATTACTAATTTTCTATATAGCCTTCTAGGACGTACAGATGTGAGGTGGAATTCTTTAGCCACAGTCCTTACATAACTCTTTCACTTATCTACTATATATTATTCTAACCCCTTAACTCAGTTATGTGTGTGTGTGTGTGTGTGTGTGTGTGTGTGTGTGTGTGTGTGTGTGTGTGTGTGTGTGTGTGTGTGTGTGTGTTTTGGTGTGCGTGCAGATTAGACTTACTTTCTCTTAATGTGGTCCCAGCTTCTCCTCAATTGCCTAACAGTTCGAAGAGAATGTCCCGGGTTCCCTGCATTAAAAAGGGAGGTAATTTCCTCCCAAGCCCTTGTCCGTTTTCCTGGGAGGGAAGGGTCAGTTGACTTAGAAGTCAAGACATCTGCCCTTCCCTCAATGAGTTCAATCAACTGATGAACCTGGTCATCATTGATTGGTGCAGCCTGTAAAGTATGCTACAGTGAGTTTTGTGAACAGATGAATTATTTAGAACTAGCAAGGGTTACAAACATGTAATGATAGTGTATATGGCAAAAAAATTATAATATAATATATGTATATATATATATATATATATATATATATATATATATATATATATATATATATACACATACATATATATATATATATATATATATATATATATATATATATATATATATATATATATATATAAATCAATATTCATGCAATACAATATAACAAAGGGCTTTAAGAACAGGTACTCTTGTGAGTCCTACTAATAATTTCACCGTTTATATGAACCACTTCCCGTCACGCATTCATACCTACAGTGTAATACTAGAAGTTATCATCAATATTCTTTTGCAAATGTTTCATGTTAACGTGACTGTGTTGTTATGTGTATGGAAACAAGGGTACGGAGAAGGGTGAGGGCTGGATCTGTTAGGCGAGGGTATGCCCACTCATGTTACTGGGAATACAAGACCTTATTTTTGAATAACACACTTATTGATTACCTTAATTTATACAGTGACATCCTATATAATTGATAATAATAGTCTAGTATTATAATTAAATCGAGAAACATGCAAATCTTACCTTAGAAGTGGACATGTTGATGGAGTGCAAAACCTGGAAAACGTTTCTCGGAGCAATGTTTACGTTTTTCCCGCATAGTCAAGCATACCAATCACGCCGCCACACACTTGCTGGTGAATGTTGGTACACTTGCCTTCGACGTCGTGCGCCACGGCCATGGTGTTGAGAAATTGTCCTTCTTGAAACCTACCACGTGGTATACCCCACGGTCGGGCGCCTCATGCTCCATCTCATCACGATGAAAAATGTTGTGTTCTTGAAACCGGCCCTTAAACCGATTCTTAAGACCTCACCTTCCGCCTCCAGCAAGTCTTCTCAAACACGCGTTCACTTTGACGTTCAGCCAGCGCCTCTCCCTTGTATTCCTGTAAAATCCTCCGGATTTTTTCAAGGCCTTACTGCTGCTGTCAAATCAGCTTCTCAGACATGCCGCGCGTTTTTCGATTCTGGCGCCGCGGTAAACATTATCAAATCTCATGCTTTTGACAAACTCTCTGTCGCCTCGATGCATAAAATTCAGAGTTATCCTCCGGACATCACCGTTAGTGGTATCTCTGGTAACATTGTCATGCCTCATAGCAAGGTCCTCCTCAATGTCTCCTTGTCTCCACTTGAACCTTGCATATCAGATTATTTCTATGTCATTGATGATGTATGTTTCTCAGCTGACATGTTAATAGGCTACCATACTATGGCACATTTCAACATCTCACTTTTCCCTTCCACTCATCAAATTGCCCAGAATGGTACCTTCATCTCTGCCTCTCCCTCCCATGAGTCTCCGTCTTCACCTGATATCTATATCGTCACGCCCACGTCTTGCCATGACTTACCTCCCGTCTCTCCCTCTCTGCCCAAGTCACCCTCAGTAACACCCGCCCCTCCCTTGTCATCCTCCACGCCAGTCGACTCGCTTAGTGAAGTGCTGCCCAGCGACACCGACAACCTTCCCCCCACAACACTCTCTGACGTCCTCTCGACCGCCAGACTCAGGAAAGCTGTGTTGACCTCCCCTGTGGTAGTCACACAGACCGACCTTTGTTTGGTGCGAGCTGCCGTCAAAGGTGTGCTCTCCGGGACAGACGTCTTATGTTTGCCCGACTCTGCCCGAGTGAATGGTGTCGCTATCGAGTCAGTTCTTACGACTCTCGAGGATGATGGTTCTTGCCGTATTGCAATTCAGAACCTCACTAATTATCCTATATTCCTTAAATCCGGCGTGACTCTAGGTGAAGTTCTCCCCTATCCTGCCCCTGTCACCCCTGTCGACTCATCCCCTTGTCATATTTCCTTGTCTGCACCACCTGTCACAGACTCTCCATCACAGCCTCGCCCTCTACTTGCTCAGCATCTTGGTGATGTAGATTTCCCTAAGTCGAGACCAGATTTACTCGCCCTCTTATCGGCTTACATATCCTGTGTCTCTCTTCCGGGTGAACCTCTGGGAAAGACCGATGCTGTCTACCATTCCATCCACCTCACCCCAGGCTCGACACCCACCTACGCCCCGGCATATCGCATTCCGCATAGCCGCAGGACGTTGATGGACGACGCTGTCAGAGCCATGCTGGACGAGGACATCATAGAACCAGTGGCCTCGCCATTCAATGCCCCGCTGTTAATCGTCCCTAAGTCCAATGGTGAGTGGAGAGTCGTCGTCGATTTCCGTGGTTTAAACGCCGCGACGATTCCCGATCGATTTCCAATGCCAGTTTTATCTGATCTCCTCCAGTCAATAGGTGATTCAAACAGTGTATTTTCTACCCTCGACCTTCAGTCTGGGTTCTTCCAGGTCGAACTGGAAGAAAGTTCACGGCCCTACACAGCGTTCACCACATCATCTGGCCAGTACGCCTTCAAGCGTATGGCCATGGGTCTTAGAAACTCACCCTTAACATTCATGCGTCTAATGAACTCGACTCTCTCTGGCCTCTTAGGTAATTCGGTGTTTTGCTACTTGGACGACGTAATAGTCGCGTCCAAAGACCTTCCCGAGCACCTCGATACCTTATCGGACGTTCTGTCACGTTTCGCGAAAGCCGGTTTGACGCTAAAGCTCAGTAAATGTCAGTTTCTCAAACGCGAAATCAAATTCTTAGGCCATAAAGTCGACAAAGATGGTATACACACCCTTGATGACAAGATTCATGCAATATCACAGTTCCCGACTCCTAATTCTGCTGACGACGTTCGTAGCTTCATTGGTCTCGCAGGATTTTATCGCCAATTCATCAAGGATTTCAGTAAGATCGCTCAACCTCTCACATCACTGTTTAAACGGCACATATAATTTGAATGGACAGACGAGCGCGAGAATGCGTTCACTACCCTCAAACAAGCCTTATGCAACGCTCTCGTCCTCGCTTTTCCTGACTTCAACAAGGACTTTACCCTTTGCACTGACGCGTCAAACATCGGTATCGGTTCTGTCCTCATGCAACGTGACAACAACGGTAAATCACGCGCCGTTGCCTTCGCCAGTCGGTTGCTCAATGCTGCTGAGCGCAACTACAGCGTCACACACCGCGAAGCTCTCGCAGTGGTTTGGTCACTTCGTCATTTCAGAGACATAATACTCGGATATCGTATCCACGTTCTGACCGATCATTTTGCTGTCACAGAGTTGTTCAAAGGAACCAGCTTGACTGGAAAATTTGCCCGTTGGCAACTCACCGTTCAAGAATATAATCCTTCATTCGCGTACATCCCAGGTAAAGCTAATTCTGTCGCTGACGCTCTGTCCCGTCATGTCGCTCCTGTTGCTCTGCTTACAGCATCACAGTCACTCCCTACTCTTGAGGAAGTCAAATCCTCTCAACGCTCTGACCATTTCTGCACACGTCTCATTTACTACCTTGAGTCAGGTGATGCCAGTAACCTTCCAAGCTTGCCATTCTCCCCAGACTCCTTTCTGCTTCGAGATGATGTCCTCTATAAATCAAGTACTGTCATTTCTGAGGACGATGCCTTACATCATGCATCTCAGCTTGTCATTCCAGAAGCCCTCGTGCCCACTATCTTGTACCACATTCATGACTCACCTCTTGCTGGTCACCCAGGCAAAGATAGATCATTCAAACAGGCTCAAAGGTCGTATTTCTGGCCTTCCATGCGGAAAGACATCACTCGTCACTGCCTCTTATGTGCCTCTTGCGCTGAGCATCGTCCCCTCTCTTCATCACGAATCTCCAAATCTCGCTTACCCTATCCCTCATGCGCCATGGGACAGTCTGTCAGTCGACGTGTTGAAACTTCCTTTGACCGAGAACGGTTTCCACTACTTGCTCGTTTGCATTGATAGTTTTTCACGATTCAGTATCTTGGTTCCTCTCAAGGACAAATCTGCACGTTCTGTTGCACGAGCACTGATAGACGAAGTTATCTGCCGATATGCGTCCCCTAAGGTGCTACTGTCGGATAATGGCACCGAATTCAACAATGCCATGCTCAAAGCTGTCTGCGAGTCATTCCATATCAAAAAGTGTAACATCATTCCATATTCCCCTCAGGCGAACGGAAAAGTTGAAAGAGCAAACCGTCGAATTCTCGACATATTACGTTTCATTGCCGGTTCAAGCTCCTCATGGGATGAACACATTCCCTTAGTCGCGTGTTCTCTCAACGCTGCGATTCACTCATCTATCAACGAGTCCCCGCATTTCATATTATATGGCTCGGACAAGAAACTCCCATATGAGTTCCTCTCCTCTGAGCCTCGTCCGCTCTACTGCATCGACGATTATGTAAGGAATCGCGTCTCAGCTTTTCAACGCATCCATATTTCCGTCCGTGACAGCCTTGCAGACTCTCAGGAATCTATGCTAAATAAACAGCATCAGCGCGCTAAGCCGCACGAAATCGAAGTCGGTGACATCGTGTTCACCAGAGTCCAAGACCGCCACTCTAAGCTCGATCCGCTATTCGACGGACCTCACCGTGTGTCCGAAATTATGGCTGGCCATAAGGTAAAACTCCGCAACCTTAAGTCAGGCAGAGAGAGTCTGCTTCACAAAGACCACCTCAGAAGAGTCGATCGTGGATTCGAAGTCGAGTCTGTCTCTCCACTTCCACGTCATGCGCCTGACAGCGTTGTAAGTCAGCCACCTTCTCCCCCTCTTCCACTTATTCCGAGATACCAGCTGAGGTCTCGCCTAGTCTAGTAGCCCTTTTCATTTCCTGTGACATTTTCTGTATATATATTCATATTCTATTGTATGTACTTGGATTCATGTGTTTTTTCCATTGTATAATTTCGAACAACCTTCATTTTCATCATTCTCCCTCTTTTTTTTACCTTGACATACGAGGACGTATGTTTCCAAGGGGAAGAATTTTGTATCATATATATTATATATATAATATATATATATATATATATATATATATAATATATCTATAGTATATATATATTCTTGTAAAGTTAGAATTAAGTAGTCTCTTGTATTGGGAGCTGAGAGAGAGAGAGAGAGAGAGATAGAGAGAGAGAAGAGAGAGAGAGAGAGAGAGAGAGAGAGAAGAGAGAGAGAGAGTGAGAGAGAGAGAGAAGAGAGAGAGAGAGAGAGAGAGAGGAGAGAGAGAGAGGAGAGAGAGAGAGAGAGAGAGAGAGAGAGTAGTTCCGCATCCTGGCCTAATCTCTGGAGAGCCCGATCTCTCGAGGGAGACGCGACCCCGGGGGAGTTTCTCCATTGTCAAGACCACATTCCAACAAGCCCTTCCACCAGGTGCGTCCAACAAAGTGAGCCATGGAAGGATCAAGTCCGCCTCACAGGTGTTGGTCCTCAGGCTCTCAAATACGCTCTTTCCTCGCCTTTCCCGACTGAACTTAAATGACACTCTCCTCCGTTCTAAGTCAGACAGAGCTACTCATTCACGCGGCTATCCACACTCAACTCTCTCTCGGCGACCCAAGGAGTGCCAGTCTCCCATCAATCTGTATATATTCTATATCGTGCATCTCTTCAACTAAGATCATAGAAAACCTCAAGCTGTTTTTTTTCCCATCTATCAGACCATTCTACCTCTGGTGTATTTTCGGGGCGGGGCTGGGAGAAATACTGGTGCAATTCATATGTATTCAGTATACATCAAATATACTCCAATATAAGAATGAAGATACTGGTTAAGTAGATGGACATTAAGTAGATTAAGTAGATGGACAGAATAAGAATGAGAAGAGGTAGAAAGTCTTGTGCAGCGAGGCCGCGGGAGGGGGGGGGGGCATGCAGTCAGCAAGTTCAGAAGAGCAGTCAGCATGAAAATAGCGGCGGTGACTTAAAGAGTGAAGACAGTCAGTTAGAGGAGGAAAGTTGATTAGGCGAAAAGCTTTAGACTCCACCCTGTTTAAAAGAGCTGTATGAGTTGAGCCCCCCCAGACATGAGAGCCATACTCCATACATGGGCGGATAAGGCCCCTGTACAGAGCAAGCAGCTGAGAGGGAGAGAAAAATGGACGCAGACGCCATAGGACACCTAACTTCTTGGAAGCTGATTTAGCAAGAGTAGAGATATGAAATTGCCAGTTTAAATTTTTAGTAGAGGATAAACCGAGTGTGTTTAATGTGGAGGAGAGGGGAAGTTGAGTGTCATTGAAGAAGAAGGGATAGTTATCTGGAAGGTTATGTCAAGTAGATAGTTGTAGAAATTGAGTTTTTGAGGCATTGAACAAAACAAGGTTTGCTCTGCCCCAATCAGAAACTAGTGAAAGATCAGAAGTTAAGCGTCTTATAGCATTTCGCCTTGAGTCATTTAATTCTTGTTGGGTTGGGCGTCTGTTGTACGACGTTGAAAAATGCAAGGTGGTGTCATCAGCATAGGAGTGGATAGGGCATTGAGTCAGATTTAGGAGATCATTGATGAATAATAAAAAGAGAGTGGGTGATAGGACAGAACCCTGAGGAACACCACTGTTGATAGTTTTAGGGGAAGAACAATGACCGGCCACTACAGCAGCAATAGACCGGTCGGAAAGGAAACTGGAGATGAAGGTACAGAGAGAAGGATAGAATCCGTAGGAGAGTAGTTTAGAAATTAAAGATTTATGCCAGACTCTATCGAAGGCTTTCGATATGTCAAGGCCGACAGCAAAGATTTCACCAAAGTTCCTAAAAGAGGATGACCAAGATTCAGTTAGGAAAGCAAGGAGATCACCAGTAGATCGGCCTTTACGGAAACTATACTGGCAATCAGAGAGAAGGTTGTGAGCTGATAGATGCCTCATTATCTTCTTGTTAAGGACAGACTCAAAGGCTTTAGAAAGGCAGGAAATCAAAGCTATAGGGCGGTAGTTAGAAGGATTGGAGCGGTCACCTTTTTTAGGGACAGGTTGAATGTGAGCAAACTTCCAGCAAGAAGGATAGGTAAAAGTAGAGAGACACAGACGAAAGAGTTTGACCAGGCAGTGAGCGAGTTCGGAAGCACAGTTTTTGAGAACAGAAGGGACTCCATCCGGACTGTAAGCCTTCCGAGAATCAAGGCCAGAGAGGGCCTGGAAAACGTCATAATAAAGAATTTTAATTTTAGGGATGAAGTAGTTAGAGGGTGGAGGAGTAGGAGGAATATGCCCAGTATCATCCAAAGTAGAGTTGGTAGCAAAGGTTTGAGCGAAGAGTTCAGCTTTAGAGAAAGAAGAGACAGCTGTGGGGCCATCTGGTTGAAATAAAGTAGGGAAAGATGAAGAAGTAAAACTGTTAGAGATATTATTGGCTAGATGCCAGAAATCACGAGACGAAATAGATTTGGCATGATTATGGGCAGAAATATATAGGGCATGAGTTTCAGCAGATGGGTGGCTACGGTACCGTTTGTGAGCCGCCTCTCTATCATTGACAGCACGAGAACAAGCAGAGTTAAACCAGGGCTTTTTAGCTTTAGTATTAGAGAAAGTATGAGGAATGTATAGCTCCATGCCAGAGATAATCACCTCTGTTATGCGCTCGGCACAAAGAGAAGGATCTCTGACATGGAAGCAATAATCATCCCAAGGAAAATCAGAATAGTACTGCCTCAAGTCCTCCCACTTAGCAGAGTTGAAATGCCAGAAGCACCTTTGCTTAGGCGGGTCCTGAGGCTGCACTGGAGTGATAGAACAGGTAACAGAAATAAGATTGTGATCGGAGGAGCCCAACGGAGAGGAAAGTTTAACAAAGTAAGCTGAAAGGTTGGAAGTTAGGAAAAGATCAAGAATGTTGGGCGTATCTCCAAGGCGGTCAGGGATACGGGTAGGGAACTGCACTAGCTGCTCTAGGTCATGAAGGATAGCAAAGTTGAAGGTTTGATCACCAGGTTGGTCAGTGAAAGAAGATGAAAGCCAAAGCTGGTGGTGAACATTGAAATCCCCTAAAATAGAGATCTCAGCATAAGGAAAGTGTAGTAGTGTAGCA
>JAPQNM010002385.1:52500-55250 GCA_029783475.1 Metacarcinus magister | reverse complement strand
GATGGAGGAAACAGGGAAAGGAAGAGAGAGAGAGAGAGAGGAGAGAGAGAGAGAGAGAG
Organism: Metacarcinus magister; assembly: GCA_029783475.1. Lineage (NCBI taxonomy): Eukaryota > Metazoa > Arthropoda > Malacostraca > Decapoda > Cancridae > Metacarcinus > Metacarcinus magister. The sequence goes on along the minus strand of JAPQNM010002385.1, from coordinate 55,191 downwards.
AGAGAGAGAGAGAGAGAGAGAGAAAAGTGAGGCTGTGGATAACGGAAGGACAATTACCTCCACATTTCCGGCTCACCCCCCCATCTTTCCTCCATCTCTCTCTCTCTCTCTCTCTCTCTCTCTCTCTCTCTCTCTCTCTCTCTCTCTCTCTGTGTTCATTGATCTATATCATCATAATATCAAAAACTGTCTCTCTCTTTATCTCTTTTCTTTCTCTCTCTCTCTCTCTCTTTCTTTCTCTCTCTCTCTCTCTCTCTTTCTTTCTTTCTCACTTTCACTCTCTTTAATAATAATAATAAAAATAATAGTAATCCAAACTCATTACCTTAAAAGGAAGAGAGAGAGAGAGAGAGAGAGAGAGAGAGACAGAGAGAGAGAGAGAGAGAGAGAGAGAGAGAGAGAGAGAGAGAGAGAAGGAAAGGTTGGAGGAAAGGGAGTGAGTGCGTGAGGTAGGAAGAGGAGGAGGAGGAGGAGGAGAGCAGGTGGAGAGGAGGAGGAAGAGGGGGGGTAGGGAGGACACACCCTCTGCCCCACCCGTTATTGATCCAAAGGTACACACACACGCACATACCAACACACGCACACACACACACACATGTAGACACACCCAACCCCGCCCTCCTTCACTCCCCTCTTGTCCTGCACTGTCCTGCCATAGCCTACACTGTCCTGCCATAGCCTACACTGTCCTGCCATAGCCTGCACTGTCCTGCCATAGCCTGCACTGTCCTGCCATAGCCTACACTGTCCTGCCATAGCCTGCACTGTCCTGCCATAGCCTGCACTGTCCTGCCATAGCCTACACTGTCCTGCCATAGCCTACACTGTCCTGCCATAGCCTACACTGTCCTGCCATAGCCTGCACTGTCCTGCCATAGCCTACACTGTCCTGCCATAGCCTGCACTGTCCTGCCATAGCCTACACTGTCCTGCCATAGCCTACACTGTCCTGCCATAGCCTGCACTGTCCTGCCATAGCCTGCACTGTCCTGCCATAGCCTACACTGTCCTCCCATAGCCTGCACTGTCCTCCCATAGCCTGCACTGTCCTCCCATAGCCTACACTGTCCTCCCATAGCCTGCACTGTCCTGCCATAGCCTACACTGTCCTGCCATAGCCTGCACTGTCCTCCCATAGCCTGCACTGTCCTCCCATAGCCTGCACTGTCCTGCCATAGCCTGCACTGTCCTGCCATAGCCTACACTGTCCTCCCATAGCCTACACTGTCCTCCCATAGCCTGCACTGTCCTGCCATAGCCTACACTGTCCTCCCATAGCCTACACTGTCCTCCCATAGCCTGCACTGTCCTGCCATAGCCTACACTGTCCTGCCATAGCCTACACTGTCCTGCCATAGCCTACACTGTCCTCCCATAGCCTACACTGTCCTCCCATAGCCTGCACTGTCCTCCCATAGCCTGCACTGTCCTCCCATAGCCTGCACTGTCCTGCCATAGCCTACACTGTCCTGCCATAACCTACACTGTCCTGCCATAACCTACACTGTCCTCCCATAGCCTACACTGTCCTGCCATAGCCTACACTGTCCTGCCATAACCTACACTGTCCTGCCATAACCTACACTGTCCTCCCATAGCCTACACTGTCCTTCACTTCTTAGTAATATTCTCATTAATAATACTCAACATGGTTTTCGTAACACCTGATCTTACTTAACAAATCATCTTCACTTTTATAACGACGTATTCAATAATTATAACGAGACAACAGCGGTAGATGTAATTGATCTTGATTTTCAAAAAGTGTTCGACAAAATTCTCCATAAACGATTACTGAAAAAATTTGTCACGTGGCATAGCTGGGGAAATTTTTGAAAGTTGGTTGAAAGACTGGCTTTATGAAGGAAAACATCGCGCAATGATAAACGGTAAATCATCTAACTGGCGAGACGTTCTAAGCGGTGTTCCTCAGGGCTCAGTACTTGGTCCCATTGTTTTTTAAGTGTGTTGAAGACTGGCTTTATGAAGGAAAACAATGCGTAGTGACAAACTGTAAATCATCTAACTGGTGATCGTTCTAAGCGGTGTTCCTCAGGGCTCAGTACTTGGTCCCATTCTTTTTCTTATATATTATTCACACGTTGTAAAGACCGCTAACAAATTGATCAGCTTCATTATACTAGCCTTTCACACTATGTAACCACCGATCACACACACACAAACACTTAACAGTAACACAATGGAAGCGTTGAAGAACAAAAACACTTGATAAGCATTTAGCATTTGTTCACCAAAGCAAATATTTCAGTATAATATGTCTGTTTTTAGCAATAGATGAAGATAATTCCTGTTTTCTTACTTTCCAATATAAATTCCTTGCTATTTTGTCTATGCTATATGGTATCACTTCCTCTTCCGGCCAGCTTAGGAGGGTGGAGGTGGATGGGCGTGTGGGCGTGCGGGGAGGGGCTTAGCTGTCCTTTTATCTCTATCAAGTAGATGTTATAGTAGTAGTGTAGCTAAACAGACAGTCTTGTTAGGTCCAGTATGACTGTTGCTGTCTGTTCTTACTTTGTACTCCTCCTCCCATAGCCTTCCCTGTCTTTCTAATGTCTTACTTAGCATTTTTGTTTTTACTCTCTCTCTCTCTCTCTCTCTCTCTCTCTCTCTCTCTCTCTCTCTCTCTCTCTCTCTCTCTCTCTCTCTCATTACCTAGTTTCATTGTGTTTT
>JAPQNM010002385.1:7500-32500 GCA_029783475.1 Metacarcinus magister | reverse complement strand
TGTTTTCGAGAAAGTAGTTTATATTTTTTGTTTATTTTTACGATGAAATTCCGAAAACTTTGACTCGGACGGAATTTTTTATATGTATCAATTCTCGACGTTTTTCAATACTTCTAAACTTTTGAGTAATTGATAAACATACGTAATACCTCTCTCTCTCTCTCTCTCTCTCTCTCTCTCTCTCTCTCTCTCTCCACCATCATCATCAACCATCTCTCCAACCCCCACCCCGCCCCCCCAAAACCCCCTCCCAAGGTTAAACTTCCCTCCACTTAGATAAAAAAATTTTGGTGTAAATATTGAAGAATAAAAAAAAAGTAAAATTGAGGTAAAAAAAAATAATAATAAGTATTCAAAATAAAAATTGAATGTTTGAAAATTCCTCTTATTTTTTATTTCTTTGCATGTATTTCAAAACATTATATATACAAGTGTTTTTTATCCCTTTATAAATATTCATCTACAGTTTATTTTTTACACTGTATAATTATGGAACTAAGATTATCGATATTATAATAGTAACTATTTTTTTTTTTATTATATTTGTTATTATTGTTGTTTTTTGGACCTAACCAGCCCCTCCCCCCCCCGACCCAATCCACCCACACACTTACGCACACACACACACACACACACACATACAGACATAAACAACTTTTCTCCTCCCTCTATTCCTCCTCATTTCCCTACACACACACACACACACACACACACACATCCAGACACACACACACACACCCAGACATCCCCACACACACACACACACACACACACACACACACACACACACACACACACACCACCTCACCTGTGTGCCACCAGCTTGTGTTACCTGTGTGTTCAGCACCTAATTAATTAAGAGTGGCCCACACCTGCTCTTCCAAACACCTGGATGTTTTTTTGGCTAGAATCACCTCATTACGTTTGCCTTTCCTGCTCGTAGTGGTGTTTATTTATTTATTTATTATTTATTATTATTATTATTTTTGTTTTGACTCTCACACGACTCACTCATCCATCATGGTATTGGATCCTGTTTAGAGAATATATAAAGGATCTAATACGGTTTATTTTTTCTCTCTCTCTTTATACTGTATTCAAAACGCGCTTTTTTTTTCTTCTTCATGGAATTCAATGTTTTGTTTTGATTTTTTTACGTATATATATAACAAAAAAAAGTTGCTGGTTTCTTTCAAGGAATCGAATAAGTTTTTTTTTCTTCAATCTCATCAGAATAACTTTAACCAATTTTTTTTCACGTGGAATTCTATATATAACATTTTTTTACGCTTTATATAAACGAATAAATGTTCAACCGTAATGCGAAACTTTTTAACTTATCAAGAAATCATATATATTTTTTAGCTTGCTTTTAAAAGTTTATATATTGGCATTAAAAAACAATATATAATAAAAAAAAAATCAATAATCTTTAAATTTAAGAATATTACTTCAAATTATCATCATCATTATCACCACCATTAGCACTGCACCACCACCACCACCACCACCACCACACCTACACTCTTTAGAAATATTGTGTTACCACCAACCACCTTTTTTCTTTGTATTTCTTTAGCTTAACTGTAGTCACTCTTTGTAGTAATAATAATCCACTGCTTTATTTACTTATTTAATTAATTTTTATATATCTTAGTTTGAATTTTTTTTTTAATATTAATAATTGTCACTTTATTTATTTATTTATTTATTTTTTTGCACTTCGCTAATGTAGTTTGTTTGTTTGTTTGATGTTTAACTAATAATAATAATAATAATAATCACCTTTGCTGTGTGTCTACTAACAAATTAATTTTAGATAGTATTAATTTTAACTTTTTATACTAATTTAATGATCTTATTGAAATCTTATCTTGAAATTATTGCTTTAAAAAAAAAAAAAGTATAGATATAAATATACATAATCCTGATCCTGTATATATAGGTTCCAATCTTGCTCCAAAAATGTATAGTTTAATCCTACATAATATTCGCATAGGTGTTAAGTATATGTATAGATGTATGTATAGGTAAAAAGTATACATAATATTAGCCATCATGTACGTATAGCTTCTAACATTAGGTATACATAATATCGCTCAATACATAGGATAAAATTTAAGTATATATATATGTCGATAATTATTTAGTTTTTTATATTTTACAAGATTAGGCGAGAGAAATTTAGGGTGTGAGGTTAGGTTAGGTTAGGTTAGGGTAGGGTGACCAGATAATTTAGGGTGATAGGATTAGGGTGCTATTAGGGAAGTGTTAAGGTAGGGTAGGGTAGGGTGTCAGGTAAATATAGCAGGGTGTTAGGGTGTGTTATTTAGGGTGCAATAGCGGTAGTGTGTTACGAGAGGGTGAAGGAAATATTTAGGGTGTTACGAAAGGGTGAAGGAAATATTCAGGGTGTCGTTACGCGTATAGATTATTCATTTATTTATTTATTTTGACATTATTGAGTCGAGAAAAAAAAAGTTATGTATGGTTAACGTGTATTAAGATTTTGAAAAGTACGTATAAAGTATAAAATAAATAAATAAATAAATAAAAAAGTGATGGTATTATAGGCAAGATTAATTAGTGTGTGTGTGTGTGTATGTGTTTGGAAAATTTTAAAAAGTCGGTCATATTATTCAAAAGTGATGTATACAGAGTGCCATAGATGAATAATTATTAATATAGACGACTGAACGAACTGAAATATAAATGAAGGAAATAAAATAGGGAAGATATGAATTTATACTAGAAAAGAAAGAGAAAGAGAAAGATAATATTGAAAGGAAGGAAGGAAGGGAAGAAACATTACATAAACAGAAGAAAAATAGTATTGAAATAATTTAACAGATAGTAAATTATTTATATATATAGAAAAGATGGAATAGCATTAGGTAGAGACAGAAAAATAGTTAATAATAAAAAAAAATATATAGCCACAACATTCGATAAATAAATAAATAAATAGAGAAAAAATATATATATCACTCGGTCAACGCCAACCATACATCTATACGTAACAGTAGCAGCACCACCACCTTCCTAACACACCTCCTAGCTGTCCACCACCACGTATATAACTGTATAATGAAAACCTAGCAGTCACACCCCCTTTGAACCCTTAGTTAAGATGCTGATCATTCTCTACAACCTTGAGTGTTAAGTATTGTTCTTTTTTTGCACCTCTAACAGATGGTGCTCGAGGGAGGGGGGATCTGGGTGAGTAACAAGTGATGTATTATTATTATTATTATTATTATTATTATTATTATTATTAGTTCTTTTGACCCTCTTTTTGATGTGTGAGTTTTGCCAAGCACTCACTCCCATGTTGATATCCTCCTCATAAAAAAAAAGATTCAATTTTTATTTATTTATTTATTTTTTTCCCCCAAGTCAAGCGCTGTTTTTGGTTTTTTTTTCATTTTTTTGCTATGATTATTTTCTTTGTTTTGTTGTTTGTTTGTTTGTTTGTTGTTGTTGTGTTTGATCTTTGTGTTGTTGAGAGAAGGTTTAGATCAGTGAATAATGATAGTGATTGGTGGAACGGAATGTGTTCGTACGTTTGCATTACTTGTATTAAATATATAAGATTAGGATTATTCAACGAGTTATATATTAATTTTATTTGAAACATTAATCATTACTTAGTCGATTGGCATTGCTAAGTCAAAAGATTATTATGATATTATTATTATTTACGTCAAAATCAATGACAACTTTTAAATTCAAGAAATAGAATCAACATAAATAATACTTTAAATATTTTTGTTTACGTTATAATCTTTCGGCTTTTCGTCATGTCAAATACTAAATAATGGTACAACGTTTAATAAAAAGAATATATATAACTTAATAATCCAATCCTGTTTATCCAATACAAATCCTGTCAATCGTACGAACACTTTCCTACTTAGTGCGTTTCAAGGGGGGAGGAAATAGTTCAAAATAAGTGAGTCAGTAAAATAACAAGAATATCAGTTAATTGAACACAGTGACATATATTTATAAGAGCCATTTGTGATTGATAGAAGATGAAATATTTTAGTGAATCAGTCAGTCAGTCAGTTAATCAGTCAGTCAGTTAATCAGTCAGTCAGTCAGTCAGTCAGTCAGTTAGTCAGTCAATAAATCAGTCAGTCAGTCAGTTAATCAGTCAGTCATTCAGTCAGTCAGTCAGTCAGTTAATCAATCAGTCAGTCAGAACCAAAACTATGGCCAGTTCACAAGTCCAGTTAAATTGATATATGAAAAAAACTAAGTGTGTGTGTGTGTTGTTTGTTTGTGTGTGTGTTAGGAAGGGAAACTTTAAACTTAAACATAAAAACTTTGCCCAGGTATTCTTAGTTCAAATTACCTGCTAACTTAAGATTGATAAGATGGATAACAAAACAATGAGAGTAACTCTTAGTCTTGAATGCGGGAAAGTTAGTTTAGTTTTAGTTAAGATAAATGAAGAAAATAGAGCTTGGATTTTTTTATAGTTTTTTTTTTGTTTTTTTAGATTATATAAGAAAGGAAAGTGATATAAACTTAGCAACTTTAGTCAAGCTTAGATAAGTTAGTAAGTTAGGAGAAAGTTTATTGAATTCCAGATGAGCTTAGTAAAAGATAATAAAGAAATAGATAAAAATACAGATTAGATTAAAACATAGATAGTAAAAAATTAAAATAAATAAACTAGATCACATAAAAAAAACACAAATTAGTTCATGAAATAAGATAAAAATAGAAAGAAAAACAACAAAAATAATAATAATAAAAATAATAAAAAAAAATATATAGCAATTCCACATATATATAATTTTTGACCAATATTTCCATAACTAACAAACCTTTTCCTTCCCCTTCCCCTCCACAGCCTCCCTTAGGGCTGCCTCACGCCCCTATGGTCTCCCACGCCCCTGGGGTTGTGATGCCCTCCCCTGCCCTTGCCTCCCCAGCTGGCTCCCCCCACTCCCACCCCGCCGCCCCCCAGCAACACCCCCACAACCCCCCCTGCTCCACACTCTTTATCGCCAACCTGGGACCCAATGTGGCTGAACATGATCTAAAGGACATATTTTCAAGGTGAGTGTGTGTGTGTGTGTGTGTGTGTGTGTTTTGGGGGGAGGAATTTTTTGCAATTCTCTCTCTCTCTCTCTCTCTCTCTCTCTCTCTCTCTCTCTCTCTCTCTCTCTCTCTCTCTCTCTCTCATAAGACTTGATGAGACTGCAAGAGGCCAGTTAATGACCTACACGAGGCAGTTCCTTGTCCCCCACCCTTGGAATAATACAATATTTCACCATCCCACCTGTCATCCCTAGCCATACTCTGATCCAACCGTCTTTATCTAGCGCTAAATACAACCTCAGAATGACCTCAGAACTCCTATTCGTCACACACGTACTAATAAATCCCAGTATCTTGTTGGCCCTATTTCTAGCTATAATACACTGTTCCCTGGGGCGCAAGTCACTGCTTATTTGAACTCCCAAGTCCCTCACACTATATGACCTTCCTAAGGTAGTGTCATTTAGTGTGTAGTCTACAGGCCTATTACCTTTACCTACGCTCATAATGTTACACTCGTTAACATTAAACTCACTCGTACAGCCTATTTAAGTCATCCTGCAGCATCCTAGCATCATCTATATTATTTACCGGTCTTCCTATCTTTGTGTCATCGGCAAATTTACTGATATCACTGTTTATTCCTGTCTCTAAGTCATTTATATAGATTATGAATAACAATGGTCCTAGTACTGATCCTTGTGGTACCCCACTAGTGACATTACCCCATTCTGATTTCTTCCCATTAATCTGTACCCTCTGTTCCCTACTAGTAAGCCATCCCCTAATCCACTCTAGTACCTTCCCACCTATGCCATGAGCCCTGACTTTACTTAGCAGTCTCCTATGGGGTACTCTGTCAAAGGCTTTACTCAAGTCCAAATAAACTATATCATACTCGTCCCCCTTATCTAGGGTTTCAAATACTTTCCTATAGAAGGATAATAAATTTGTGAGGCAGGACTTCCCCTTGCTAAAACCATGTTGACTATGTGATCATCTAAATGTTTTCTAATTGCCCTTGCTATGATAGCTTCTAACATCTTGCCTACCACTGATGTTATGATTGGGCAGTAGTTACTACTTTCTGCCTTATCTCCTTTCCCTGGGAACTACTCCTGTGTCTAGGGATTTTCTAAGAATCATCGCAATAGGTTCAACGAATTCTTCTCTACATTCCCTAAGAATCCTCGTAAAAATGTCGTCCGGCCTTGGAGATTTAGTTTTTTTAATTCTATCTATTTCCCTACTAACTACTTCCTTACTTATGACTATTTCACTTAATTTATCAACCTCTTTGTCTCCTAAAGATCTGTACTGGCTCCAGTTCCCTACCCGACACTTCCTGAGAAAATACGGACAAGAAGTATTTATTTAACTCCTTACTAATTTCCTCACCATTTTCTACCAAGCTGCCATCCATTCCTTAAAGAGGTCCTATTCTTTGCTTTGTTTTAGCCTTGTACAGCTGATAGAATCCCTTTGGATCCTTCTGGGCATCCTTAACCTCATAATTCCTCTTTGCGGTCCTAATATCCTTTTTAACTTTCTTAGCTAGGTCATTATACTACCTGTACTACCTCTCTCTCTAGTTTTATTCATATTCTTCTCCATTCTCCTCTTCCATAAACTAAAATAGCTTTTTCTACCAATACATTTTTCTTCTCTCCTCCTCCTCCTCACACTGACACTCTTCTTCCTCCCTCCTCCTCCTCCTCGTCAACAATTAAACACACTCTTCTTTCTTCCTCCTCTTCCTTTACTCAATAACACACTCTCCTCTCCTCTCAGTAACGCACCTTTCTCTCTCTCCTCTCGTTGCATACTAACACTCCTCTCTCTTTTACACTAACTAACACACCTTTCTCCTCTTCGTCTTCCTCTTTCTCTTCCTCCTCCTCCTCTTGTTGCTGGCAGAATTAGTGTTGCAGTTGTGTTGATACTCTGCTCTTAAATGCGTTCAAGTTTTAAGAAAGTGGAAATACAGATTCAGGTAAAGAGTTCCATAGTTTCCACAAATACCTTATACCTAAACCCTTATACTCTCCCTTATACCTAATACCTTATACTCTCTGCAGGGACACAAGACTGAAGCTGATGGAGCCTCGCCCTGCAGCCCACATGGAGCGTCTTGCCTCGTAACTCTCTCACCCCCTCAAGACCTGACCCCTGGAGGCACCCCTAACACCTCCCCCCCCCTTAACACCCCTGAAAGCACCCTAACACCCCTCTATGTAGTGGTCACGCCTCCACCACCACCACCACCACCATCACCACCGTCAGAAAGGGGCATGTACTAACCCATTCCCCTCCCCTATTTCCCTATTTTTTTTCCTCTTCCCATTTTTCCAGTATTTTTTGGGTTTTGTCAGTGTTATTTTTTCCCTCTCGCTCTATTTTCTCTTTTTTTCCCTCGCTCTATTTTTGGTTCAGTTCCCGATTATATAGAAAAATATATATAATTCGGTTTGCTTTCGGTTCCTTAGTGAAGAAGAAAAAATAAGGAAAGTTCGTACGTATATGTATAATTCTTTTTTATTTCTTCGTTTATTCTCTATTTCCTTCCTTTGTTTGACCCATCAGTGTGTATTCATTTACATTACCACTGACCTGACCTGACCTGACCTCCTACACTGCCCTTTATAACCAGTGAGAGGCATATTATGTATTATTTTTCCTGTAGTAGTATTCGGTTTATATATATATTGAAGATTTATATATACATACACAGTTCATAGGTTAATATATATATACTTACTCCCCCCCTCCCCATTACCCCCTCCACCTCCTCCTTGTCCTCCTCCCAAAGACAAAGATCTCGTATACTTCCAAAGATTAATGAGTGTAATTAACTAACACACTAACTAATGACGTAACTAACTTAACAATTAACTTAACTTAACTAACGGAAACAAATGCTCAGTTATAACCAAAAATGTTAAGTTGCGTGTACGTGGTGATTCGTGTACGTGTGTGTGTGGGTGTGTGTGTACGTGTCTTGTCTAACTACGGCTGACTGAGTGATTTAAGTCGTGTTTTTAATTCGTTTATATATATATCAATTGACGTTTTATTTTCATAGTCAAACGCTAAATTTACGAAACCTAGTTATATAATTCTGTTCAGTTCTCTCTAACTAACTTTATCTGGAGAATTAGACGTAGAATTTTGCAATAATTATCACCTTTGCAAACATGAAAAATAGGAAAATATATATAAAAAAAATATTCAAACACTTTATTCGTTACTATCTAAAACAAATTTATATCGCCAAAACACGACTGAATTCAAAGAGAAAATGTTTAGGAAATGTGACCAGTCCTTCCTTGCAAACAAACTCCAATACTCATATAAAGCCTGTTAGCCTGTTAGATGAGCATTGCAACACACCCTTACCACCACCATCACCACCACCACCACCACCATAATAATAATAATAAACTAACCAAATTAACTGATAACTAAACCAAAAATTAAATAAAAAAAGCTTAATTTAATGATAGCATAAAGCTTAATTAATAATAATCTCGCCATGCTCCTCCACCTCCCCCGGCCGTAACAACCCTAACTTAACCTAACTTAACTTAACACCCTCCCCCTCTCGCAGCCCTAACTTAACCTAACTTAACTTAACCTAGCACCCCATCTCGCAGCCCTAACTTAACTTAACCTAGCACCCCCCCCCTCTCACAGCCCTAACTTAACTTAACAACCCCCAAAAGCTCCCATGCTAAAACTTAACTTACTCTAACTTAACTTAAACATAACTTAACACCCTCCCCCTACACTCCCATGCTAAAACTTAACTTAATCTAACTTAACTTAACTCAACTCAACTCAACCCTCCTCCCCTACACTCCCACGCTTAAACTTAACTTAACATCACCTAACTTGATCCCCGGGAGTGTGGTTCACCTCCTAACTTAACATAAATAACACAAAGACAATGTGATAACCTCCTTTCGTCCTCTCTCCCCGAAGTCAATAAGGGCGTAAGAACGGGTACCCAGGCCTAACATTCCCATACAAGGCACGTAGAGACGCCTTACATATACCAAAGATCCCCAGTGACCTCTGCATGTACCAAAGTGACCCCAAAGTGACCCCAAAATTGGCACCAAAGTCGAGGGAGTGTGGCGAGGAAATGTGTTCTTAGTCAAGGGAAAAAAACGATAACACGGAAGAATATGAGACCGTGTATGTTTTTTTTAATGTTTCTAGTGAGATGAATGGAAAGACAGCTTACACATACATACACACACATACATATATACATACACAGGTCCCTACATATCCCTATACCCCTAAAAACACGTATATATTTCTTGTGTAGTCCCCCGTGTAAAACCTCCTCCCGTTTTCTTTATTATTAGTTGATGTCTCTCTTACGTTTTCTTTGTATTACGTATCAGGTGCTTATTTAAACCCACCTTTCTGCCCCCCTGCCCCGCCCACGCCCCCCATTCTGCCCCCCTTTTGCCCCCCCCCGCCCCCCCCACTACCACCTCATCGGCATCAAGTTAATTCACAATTCCCGGCATATTTTTGTTGTGGGTTAATTTGAATGACTTATATTTGCTATCAGTCTTAATTCAACAAATGTCAAGGTTGAGAGAGAGAGGAAGAAGAAGAAGAAGACTATAATAATAATAATAATGATGATGATGATGATTAATGATGACGATTCAAAAAAAAAAAATAATAAAAATGATAAAAAAAACTAACCCCCCCCCCTCCCCCCTGAAAAAAAAACAAAAAAAATATATATAAAAAAAATTTACGAGATGCATTTTGTGCCGAGAGGTTTAATAAAAATTTGTCTCCTTCTTGTGTCCGTTGAAAGCTATTATTTATTGATAGCAATAAACTAATGACATGATGTGACTAGAGTGTCTTCAGGGCGAGGTCAAAGGTCACGGGGCGGGCGGGTCGTCAGGTCATCCAGGGAGGCGGTAAGGTAAGTCAGTTGACCTTACATACCACCCTTGACCTTGGCACCCCCCCCCGGCCCCCCTCGCCCCCCCTGGCACTTATTGTATATAGAGACATGTTCTAGCTGGTAGGATATATTGATTGTCCATATTTTTGCCTCATTCCGTTCCATTATTCTACTACTCTTAGTTGTTGATGTTGAGACAAAGTGTTCGAGGAGATGGATAACGGTGGTGTGTGTGTGTGTGTGCGCGCGTGTGTGTGCCTCGCTCACACCGCTGGATCTGCCTCGCTCGGATGGTCAGGTCAGGTCACGCTGGATATGGTGTGACCTTAAACTGGTGACGGATGGATAGATAATTGGTTGATACGGATTTGAGTGCCGTTTTATTGTTGTTTAGGGTGACCAGCGCCTCACACTAGGGTCGGTACAGCGTCACACACCCTTAGAGTGCCGTGGTGGGAGAGTGTGTCGCCCCCATGTTCCGTAGCGCCTCTATGGCTCGTCAACTAAGGTGGCGGTAACGTAACAATTAACGATGTGATATTTAACGCGACTTTCGCAGCGCACTGTACGTACTAACACACTTCATGGCGTCGGGAGTGGGTAGGCAGCACGTGTCTAGTTGTAGAGATATATATAATTTATTTTTTTCATGTAGATGCACTTGAGGAGACCGACACGTGAACCAGATGAGTACAACAATGTGGCCGCCAGGGTGTACGGGCATGGGGGGGGAGGGTGTGTGGGTGTGGGTGTGAGGATGGGTGTGTGGGGCCACCTAGGAACCACTCAAGGAAGGGAAGGGTGTCAAGGGATGGTGAGGGTAGGGTGTGAGGTGAGACAGTGTAGTGCAAGTATAGTACAAGATGGTGTGGTGTAAGACAGGGTATAGTGCAAGACAGGGTGTGGTGTTGAGTGGTAGTGTGTCGTGGCATTAGATGTGTCCTAGGGAAGGGTGAGTGGGTGAGGGTGAAGGGTGAAGGGTGAGGTGACAGGACTACTTAACACACACCCGCCCACTGAGCACCGGCCCCGCTGGCTCCACACTGACATATCATCAATCATGGGGTGTTGTGAGGCATTCAAACATCTGCGTGTGTGTGATCCGTTTGGGTGAAGGCACGTTAAAATGATCCTGAGTTGAGGCGCGTTTGCAATGCTGCGCTGGAGTGAGCGACTGTGTGTGTGTGTGCGCGCGTGTGTGTGTAGGTGCAGCCAGGCAGGTCCAGCACACCAGTGTCCGTCTCCCTCTCAGTTGCTGAATGTGGTATATCAATAAACATATCTGTTTTTTTGTCATAAATTGTAGCGTGTATTGATCAGTGTCTGTTAGGTGGCGGCGTCCCCCCTCCCGGCGCCGGGGGTGTGTTGTCCTCGCGTGCCCAGGCCGCCCCACGCTGCAGCGCTCCAATAAAACAAGCAATAATCACTGCATATCAAGGCCATTGTTGTGCCTGCATCAAGGCAGGAGAAGAGCGGCCGCTTCATGGCCGGGAGCCTTTCATTAATGGCCCCGGGAGCAGCGTGGGGGCCGGGCAAGGCGAGAGTCCCGCCGGCGCCGCTGGGAGGCTGCCGCCCGGCGTAGTGGCAGCGGCGACGGCAGCGGAGGCACGGTGCCACGCGGCAGTGCCACCGCTGCCGCCGCCGCTGCCTTGACCCCTGTGGTTGACCCCCCGGCTGGCAGTGACCTACAAGTCCGACCTGAGGAGAATCAGTCCAGCTGTCAGCATTTAGCAGCGTCAGCACAAGTGGCTCGGCCAGGACCTGACTCCTTCACACCCGACTCCACTCGCTCTCAAGATTCAGTGACTAAATTCCCCACCACAGTGACTCCCAGGCCACCACTTTGAGCTGTGGTGTGCCCAGGCCGTGGTGTGGGCGTGGTGTGGGTGTGGAGTGGGTGTGGTCCTGGCCGGGCACCTTCCAGGCTCAACAGTGAGGCAGGACAGACAAAGAGGCGGCACACAAACAACACACACGTCATGTACATAATAAATAATAGACAGAACAAGACAAACCAAATGAGATTAAGAACACCTACTACTACTACTACTACTACTACTACTACTACTACTACTACTACTATTAACAACAAAGATATATAAAAAAAAAAAAGATACAAAAAAATATATATATACATAAATAAATAATATATACAATACATCATTTTGTCAAGGTAATAAGGCAGCCTTATATCTTATGCTCAGTATTTCTGTGATTTACTAATACCTTGATAACCTCACCCCCCCATGACCTGACCCCTGACCCCGCCCCACGCTGCCGACCCTCCCATCCCCTAGTGTGACCCAGGACAACCCTCGCGACCTATAATCCTCAGGTCGTTCTTGAGCCCCAGCCGGGAAACTTTCCGTCCATTTTGAGAAGCATAGTTGTTATGAGCTCAACAGGTGATGTTCAGTTAGTACATATCGATAGCCAAGTGAGTTTCAGGTGAGAAGGGCAGATGATGTAACATGATTTCCTGTGTGTGTTCTTTCTGTATGCTGTGAATTTCCAGTCCCGTGTCCTTGCGTGGCGTGTGTGTGTGTATGTGCGCTTGTTGCTGCTATATACGTACACACGTGCGCGCGTTAGGGCCGGGCTCGTCTTGTTTTACTACCGTTTGTCTGATTCTCTCGCCTCTCGCTCTCTTTATACTACTGTTTGGTCTAGATGTAATGATATAAAACATGGAAGTAGTAGAGAACCCTCAAGCTTCTCATCTGAAACACTGGCCGCTTGACTTTTCTAGACGGCCGCTACAAGTCAACACCCTCAGGCCCGCCCCCCCATGCAAGGCAACCAACCATTCATCATCAACTTAATGAACTGTTTCTAAAAGTGTTCAAAAAGTGAGTTTTAAAGTATCAGCTGTGACGTATGTGTGACAGTTGTTGTTATTGTTGTTGTTGTTGCCGCGCCGGTCTAGAACTGTCCCACAATCCTTGCCTTACAACAAGATAACGAAGAAGTTTTCTAATAATAAATAAAAAAAAAAGATTTGCGTTCGGTAGTTTCCGAGTCTTTTTTCTCTTTTTCGCAGATATTGTTTTTTTTTTAATTTTCTCGAGGATGCTGTAATAATGATAGTTATATTAATAATAATAATATTAAATAATAATAATATACATTCTCTCTGACTGTCGTGTTTGTGGACAGTTCGCTCGTGGCATTGGCTGGGAGACATCAGTGGTCGTGTTCTCAAATTGCTGTGCTTAACCAAAAAAAAAATAACAAAAACATTCCGTATATACATATATTTTTTCCCTCAGTGACTAAGTAAAAAAAACACTTAATGATGAGAGCTTGCTTATTATTTTTTGTACGTCAGAATAAGTCCTCCACTTCTCCTTCGGCAAAGTACTTCAGAGTTTGGTTCAGCTGTGTGCGTGCCGGCCGGCCTGGCAGCGGCGCGTGTGTGTGTGTGTGTGTGTCTGCCTGGCCGGCGGGGCGGCGCAGCGCTCCCTTAAGTCAACCTTACTATTGCCTGTAAGTGTGTCGTAGAAACAAGTGTCCTTTAAATTTGAGTGTTTGTCAGCATGTGACCACCACCTGGCCCGGCCCGGCCACCTCAAGGCACCGCGGGACCCAAGGCCAAGGCGGTGAACACCCCGCCCGCCTCTCATCCGTTCATCCCGTGGATGGCGTCTTGTTTTCCCGGATGTTTGTCTGAAGGTGGCGTCGTAACACACAGTGTGTGTACATTGTGTGTTGTGTTGAGTTAAAGTACACACAGCATCACGCAGAGTCATTCCTGCGTGTGTCTCAAGGTGACGTGACGCAGGGAGTGCCGGCACCTCAGGCGCGGCACTCCACTCCGGGAACACAAGTTTGTGTGGTGTTGACGGTGACGGCCAGACACCAGCAGGGCCAGGCCAGGCCAGGCCAGGCCAGGCCAGGTGTTCCTCCCCGGGCACCCAAGGCGTGGGGCGGGGAGGCCCCGCGGGGCTGCGTCGGCGTCGGGGCCACAACACAGCAGTGGCTGCATGCTGGCAAGCCTCCCTCGCAGCAGACTAGGCCGGGCGAGGACCACTAAACACACCCTTGCCTCACCCTGACCTGGACTCTGCCTCACCACCACCACCACCACCACCACCTCACGCACCAAACAGGTGATGCATCAAACACCTGCATGCCTCACCTTAATGAGGCAGCACGTGGCCCCAGGCCTGGCCAGGTGTGGCCATCAGTGATATGAGTGTCATGGGGCCGGCAGTGCCCGCCTCACCACCATGGCGGGCGGTGACTGCAGGTGTGAGGTGGTGAGGTGCAGCTGCCTAACAGTGCCAGGGTTGAGGCACGTCCAGGGTCACCAGGCAAGGGTCAAGCATAACGTTGAGGGTCCTTGACCTCACCATTGGTAAAGTTCATCTTGTTCAAGCCTCCCCGCCCCCCCTAGTCATCTGCTTGCATTTTACCTCAGAGGTGGAAGCTGTAAGGAATGTTAGTGGTTGCTAGCTGCCCCTGTTATATATATTTTTTTATATATGTGTATGCAAAATGCGTATTTACCAGTTACCGTTTATTTCCCTTGGTTGTGAAGGATTAGGCACAGTGCTGCCGCCGCCGCCGCTGCCATTCCAAGCCCAGCTGGGTGACGCGGTGATCACTATTGGGTTGGTCTGCTATTATAACACGTTCAGTAAAGGTTCACGTACGCAACACCACGAAGGAACGAAGGAAGGAAGGCAGGAAGGAAGGCAAGGTAGCTAGTGTCCCTGAGAGAGATAGGAGAGTGACGAACAAAACCAACGCAGGTATAGATCAAATTCCCAGTCAAAGTCAACCTGAACTAACCCTTACACCAAGACCTCAGCACTGTAGGGAAGGAAGTGCTATTCAACTTAACCTAACCTTAACCTATTCAACTTAACCAAACCTTAACCTAACCTAACCTAATCAGTGCTGCGTCTCTGAGTTCATCTACATATCGTCCATGTACCAGATGCAATAATGAAGTGCTGACATTACATTACATTACTTTAGATATAATGAAGAGATGCGGCAATGCAATAATTAGACATAGAGCAAGGGAGACCAAAGCTTAGGAAGGGAAGAGAGTGAAACGATGACCTTGATGTGCGCGCGTGTGTGTGTGTGTGCGTGTGTGCTTGATGCAATAATCTTAGTGTTAACTGGCACTGCACTCACACGCTGGAGAAATAGAGCGAGCGAGAGATAGATAGAGCGAGAGAATGTGATTTAGAGTGAAAATTAATGGAAAGAGAGATAGTTGAGAGAAGAATATTTGGAGTGAAGGAAAGGAAGAAAATAAAGGCAAATAGTAGAAAAAGATGTTAAGTGAGAGAATGAATTAGAGAAAAAGCTGCGGGTCGTCTCCTACACCACCACCACCACCACCACCCTTACGCTCCTCCTCCTCCTCCTCCTCCTCCTCCTCCCAGGGACAGAAGAATGATAAAATATAGAAAGAAGAAATAATAATAATTACAAAAAGAATTAATAAGCGCTATTCGAAGACCAAAATAAATCCATAAACTTAACTTAACTTGACTTGAAACCCAATGAGTGTGTCGTTGAACTAAGTTAGGAATGTATCAAGTTGGTTGTTGTTTTTTTTATCTTCTTTTATATAAGCCTTAAAAAAAAACCATTAATTAAGTTCGTGTAAGTTTAAGTCCAGCGTTTCAAAATAAAAAATATATAAAAAACCGTAAAAAAAAAATATATATATAGAAGTCGGCCCAGATACTTTTTATTATTATTATTATCATTATTATTATTATTATTATTTTTTTATATATATTTTTTTTATTGGACGGCAGAGCGAATGTTTCCTGTCGTGTTTCTCGTTTTCTATGACTTTTTCGTCCTCGTATCCCGTTTTCTGTTGAGTGTGTGATGTTAAAACTTTAATATTACTTAACTAACTGGTTCATTTGGCAGATGCAACCCCAACCCCAATGGAATCCTAGTCAAGCGTAATGGCTTTTTTTTATATATATATATTTTGAAATTATTATGATATATGTTTATTTATTTTTTTTGGTTTTGAATATTATTATTATTATTATTTTCATTTATTTTTTGTATCTGTTTTTGTAATGCCATTTTATGAGGAAGCTGCTCCGTGTGTACCATTGTCATTATACTATATCATATTGTGTATAGGGTCCAAGGAGGGGAAATAAACTTATAGTGAACTGACCACCTTTCATTACAAACCTAACCTAACCTAACCTAACCTAACCTTTTGGGCCGAGAAGAATGTATGGGAAACTTTTATGGCCGGAAGTAATCACCATAACTAAAAAAAACACTAATGAATTGTGAAGAATGAATGTATGGGAGTAAAATGGGGATGCGGTGGCCTAGTGGTTAACGGGACTAAAGTTATATACACAAACATCACCCACACGCTGCTATAACACTATCCTTAACGGGACTGTGAAGTTATATACACAAACATCACCCACACGCTGCTATAACACTATCCTTGACGGGACTACAAAGTTATATACACAAACATCACCCACACGCTGCTATAACACTATCCTCAACGGGACTGCAGAGTTATATACATCAAGGAGTTTCCGCGGCAGTATAAGTCTCTCTATATGAAACGAGGCGTCACTTAAAAAATCTAACCTAACCTGCGCAGAGGCCGACTATTTAACGCCACAGGTAACAGCCACAGGTAAGGAGTATAAATAAATAAATAAATAAATAAGATTGCAATTAAAAAACACTGAATAATTGTAAAGAATGAATGAATGCAAAATAATATAATCTAACCTGTGCGGAGGCTAACGATCTTAGGCCTCTGTTAAGCCTATCACAGCCACAGGTAACGAGAGAAAATAAATAAATAAATAAATAAATAAATAAATAAAATTGCAACTAAAAAAACACTTGTGAAGAATGAATAAACGAATGTAAAATAATCGCCATAACTATAAACACCTGAAGAATTATTGTGATGTTATATAATGAACAGAAGGTTTTATTTTGTTTATATATAATTATTTTGAACCTGAAAGTCAATGACACTAAAGAAATATTATGTTATGTTATGTTATCTATTGAAAGTATGGAAGGTAAGACTGAAAAATAATCTATAATAATAATAATAATAATAATAATAATAATATGGAATAAAAAAGAGGAAAAGAATGAGAAAATTAAATCCAGAGAGAAAATCCAAAACGAAAAACTAATAGAAAGAAAGAAAAATAAATAAGAATAAGAAGAAAAATAACAAGTAAGTAAATAAATAATTAAATAAATAAATAAATAAATACACAAAGAAATAAAACAAAACAAAACAAAAAGAGAGAAATGAATCATACCTTTCTAACCTATCTCCTTCCTCTTCCTCTTCCTCTTCCTCTTCCTCTTCTTCTTTCCTCTTCCTCTTCCTCTTCCTCTTCCTCTTCTCTTCCTCTTCCTCTTTCTCTTCCTCTTCTACTAATACCAAACCTTACCTTCCTTCCTCTTCATCTGCATTACCTTCCTTCCTTCC
Source organism: Metacarcinus magister (assembly GCA_029783475.1). Taxonomy (NCBI): domain Eukaryota; kingdom Metazoa; phylum Arthropoda; class Malacostraca; order Decapoda; family Cancridae; genus Metacarcinus; species Metacarcinus magister. Next base: position 15,029 of record JAPQNM010002385.1, on the reverse strand, counting down.
TTTTCATCCTTATCCTCTTCTTCCTTCTTCTTCCTCTTCCTCTTCCTCCTCCCTCCACACAGGTAAGCACACACCTGTAAGAGGAGGTTTGTATTAGTCTAATTACTTATACTGCTAAATAAAGACACCTGTAGATTTAATAAAGAGAGAGAGAGAGAGAGAGAGAGAGAGAGAGAGAGAGAGAGAGAGAGAGAGAGAGAGAGAGAGAGAGAGAGAGAGAGAGAGAATTATGTATAATCTTATATATTTATACTATTAAGAAGAATCATATATTTTTGTCATATTCTTTTTTCTTTCTATTCATGAAAGTCACAATAAATCAAAGAAATAATCATGAAATATAAAGAAAAAAAACCACATATATGAATAAAAACATTAAATTAAACACGTAAGGAATTATTTATAACCCCACAAATATAAATCGATGTTTGACTTCAAAAATCATGACGGCATATCAAACACGTGCCGGCCAGCCCTGAGTGTTGCACGTGGGTGGGGGTGTAGGAAGGAAGGGCTCTGCAGGGCTGGATGGGGCGTTCACTTCACATACCCAAGACTGGCATTGTTTGTGTTTAACCTTGGCGTGGATGCCCGGGCAATACACAGACTGGGGGGCACGGCGTGACATGGAGTCTTTGCCCTGAGTGTAGGTTGGGCAGGACTGTGGTGCGTAGGGCCCAGGGAATTACCACACACAGGTGCCCTTCCTCCGTGGTGTGTGTCACTATGTCACCGTGGCATGACAGGTGCTGCCTCATCCGATGGACTGTGGCTGGCCGGCCCAGCACACCACCTTACTCAAGGACTTTTTGAATAGCTCCATGAGGCGGGGCGGGGGCGGGCAGCGCTGTGGAAAATGTCAACCGGGTTTAGCAGGATGATGGGGGGGGAGGCAAGTGTAAGGTTGTAATGGTGCTGATGAGATCCTGGGCTGGCTGGGACGGTAGTGGTAGTGGTAGTGGTAGTCCTCCCAGGTGAGGAGGCACCAGACAAACATTACACTTCACACGCAGAATGGGAACTTGTGAGGGCGTGAGGGTGTGATTCCGTTGTGTGTGTATGTGTTCATGAAGTGGTGTGTGTGTGTGTGTGTGTGTGTGTGTGTGTGTGTGTGTGTGTGGTGTGTGTGTGTGCCAGAATGTGTCACCAATGCTTGGCTGGTGTAGGAGTGCGTCGTCCACACACTTCAACTTCCTAGGTACTACGTCTGCCACTACATTGTTGAATGGTTTGGTGGCAGCATCGTGAGCCCAGCAATGGCCTGTGGGTGTGGTTGTGGTAACCTTCCTGCTACCCTCACCTAGGGGTATCTGGTGATAACCAGAGTAGGCGTGTGAGACGGTGTTCTAAGTGTCGTAGGTGAGGCACACCGGTCATTGTGTACGCCGGTGTTGTGGTGAGTTTGACACAGACTGGCCTGGTTGAGCCGCCCAAAGTGGTGCGGTGCCGCCCGTGCTTCTTGGGCACCACCACCACCACCACCACCACCATAAGAACATAAGACTGCAAGAGGCCAGTTGATGACCTACACGAGGCAGCTCCTTGCCCCCCACCCTTGGAATAATACAATATTTCACCATCCCACCTGTCATCCCTATCCATACTCTGATCCAACCGTCTTTTCAAGCTACCTATTGACTCACCACTTACTACGTGTCTACCCAGCCTATTCCAATCACTCACCACTCTGTTAGTGAACCAATATCTACCTTGGTCTGTCCTGAATCTAAGTTTTTCTACCTTGTACCCATTTCCACGTGTCCTATCCTGACTACTAAATTCTAAAACCTGATCAATGTTTCCCTTATTAATTCCTTTTACCCATTTGAAAACCTCAATGCTATCCCCTCTTGCCCTCCTTCTCTCTAGGGAGTGGAGATTAAGACGTTTTAACCTATCTTTGTAGGGTAAATATCTCAGCCCCTGAATCATCTTGGTCATTCTTCTCTGGACTGCCTCCAAGGAGCCTATATCCTTCCTATAGTAAGGAGACCAAAACTGAGCTGCATAATCTAAGTGGGGTCTTACTAGCGCTAAATACAACCTCAGAATGACCTCAGAACTCCTATTTGTCACACACCTACTAATAAATCCCAGTATCTTGTTGGCCCTATTTCTAGCTATAATACACTGTTCCCTGGGGCGCAAGTCACTGCTTATTTGAAACTCCTAAGTCCCTCACACTATATGACTTTCCTAAGGTAGTGTCATTTAGTGTGTAGTCTACAGGCCTATTACCTTTACCTACACTCATAATGCTACACTCGTTAACACATACACACACAACCCCCACACACACAACACAACACACTCGCCTTCATCTATATCCTTGTAGGTCGTCATGTCCTAACACTTCATAAACTGTACCTAACACGCTATAATTAACACTCTTGGATGTAAACGAATAATTACGGTGTTTTTTTCTCATTTTTTCATTGTTTTTTTCCGTTTTTCTTTTTTCTATGGCTTATTTAGGCTTTACTTTCGGTTTGAATAATTTTTATATGATCTACTCTATGGTTCATATTGGTTTGATTTCATTATTATTGCTTTATTCTATTTTTCGATTTTATGATTGAAAACATTTTTTCATGAAATAAACACGAATCAAATACAACAAATGTTTAAGTAGAAAAAAGTTAGGTATGGCACTCGATTTGTTAAAGTATATATAATTGCTTTCCTGTGTATAATAAAAATCTCAATTTTGAAACAATATATACGTCATCGCCAGCTCACGGTCGCCATCTTACTCTTCTTCTTCTTCTGTGACCTGTTCGTCTCTATGTCACGTCCGCCATCTTACTCTTCTTCTTCTGTGACCTGTTCTGTTATGTTATATCAAGTTATTACGCTTAATAGGCACTGTTTCCTCTATCCTTTCTTTATAGGGCTACATGGTGAAGAATAACGTGTTACTGCTCCTCCTTCCCTCAAATAGACTTAAAAAGGAAGGAAAATGGTGTACATCCCTAGTGCTATAGTCAGCCTTTCAGCCCGCCAAAACACACTCATAACACAACACACTCGCCTTCATCTATATCCTTGTAGGTCGTCATGTCCTAACACTTCATAAACTGTACCTAACACGCTATAATTAACACTCTTGGATGTAAACGAATAATTACGGTGTTTTTTTCTCATTTTTTCATTGTTTTTTTCCGTTTTTTCTTTTTTCTATGGCTTATTTAGGCTTTACTTTCGGTTTGAATAATTTTTATATGTTCTACTCTATGGCTTATATTGGTTTAATTTCATTATTATTGCTTTATTCTATTTTTCGATTTTATGATTGAAAACATTTTTTCATGAAATAAACACGAATCAAATATAACAAATGTTTATGTAGAAAAAAGTTAGGTATTGCACTCGATTTGTTAAAGTATATATAATTGCTTTCCTGTGTATAATAAAAATCTCAATTTTGGTTTTAAGTATACGTGACCCTGCCGTCAACGCACGGCCGCCACCTAACGGTACCTGTTGAAACTTGTTGATGTCCTTACACTTAATAGGTAATGTTTTCTTTATATCCAACCACTACTAATGGTGAAGAATGATGTGTTACTGCTCCTCCATCCCTCAAAATGACATGGAGAGGAACAGGGAAGGTTTAAAACGAAGAAATATCATCACCAGGTCAGAGGTTGTCTGGCTGCTAGCGGTCACAAGAAATAGTTAGTTACTATCTTATTACACCTTCCCTGGGCCCTGCCAACCCCTGCCGCCCTTCCCTACAGGTACTACAGGGTCACACTCACCTGTCCTGCCACACCCCTGCCACGTAAACCTGAACATAACACTTTAAACACCATTATTATTATTATGGTGTTGAATAAGGGTGACTGTCACGGCGGTAAGGAAGGATGTCTCTTATGCCTCAACATCAACCTGAGTGGTGTTGATGGAGGTGTTGATGCACGGAGACAACACAAGTACCTTAATGTTTGTTTATATACCGAATATTACACCTTATGGCGACTGTCCTTAATAAATAATACACTTGCCCTGAACTTGATGGTATTAGGTGTGTCTGTAAGGAAGGAGAGGTTAGTGTGTTGTAAGGAAAGTGTTGTATTACCTTGATGTTTGTTGGAGTGTCGGGAAGAATGTTTCAACCTCCGCCATGGAAGTTTTAATCTTGGTTAGTTGTTTATCAAGGCTGACACTTCTGGAATAATAATAAATAAACACATAAATAAATAAAACAGTGCTAATATATAAGTAAATAAAATAATATACCGCCAAATAACACCTTAAATATATCTGAAAACACAATAGTAATGAAATAGTACAAAATAAATATAAAAAAACACCTTAAATCTATATAAAACACAATTACAACCCAACACAATAATAAAACTATACTAACAAATACAAATTAAACACTAAAACACAATAAAAACACCACAAAACACACAAAAAAACACATTTACATAAACACAATCCAACCCTCTTCCCCGCCATGTTTCTTTTCCTTATACTTTCAAACACCAAAACGTAAACATTGAAAGCTTGAAAAATGTCACCAATTCTTCTTTACACAGGCCTAGCGCTTCTTATAGGCCTAGTACTGGCTTTCCTCACATTCTATAAGGGCAAGAAGGGTAAAGGTAAGGATCTATAGGGTAAATAAGGGGATGTATAAGGTAAATAAAGGAGAAATATGGTTGTGTTGTAATCGGTAGCTACCATATGGTGAAGATAATGTTGTGTTTATGAGTGATTTTTATGATTTTTTTATTGTTTGTTTGTTTGTTTGTGTTGTTGTTAATGTGTTTGTTAATTATAGTGAAGTTGTCAGGTGTGTGTGTGTGTGGTTGTATTAGTTAACCTTACCTTATTTTCTCTCTTACGCCTCACCTTGCCTACACCTTACCTTACCATGCACTCCCCTACATCTTCCCTTACCTTGCCTTACTTTACTTTCCCTTCCCTTACCTTAACCTATACCTTCCTTTCCCTTCCTCTTCCCTTCCCATTCCAGCCTTCCCTTTCCCTTCTTCCTTCCCTCCTCCTACCTACCTTCCCTTACCTTACCTTACCTTCTCTACCCTTCCCTTACCTTCCCTTACCTAATGCCAAGTATAACCTAACAAATACTTTCTGTTTCTTATTTTATTAATTAACTCCTTTTTACTTAATTTATCAACATTTTCTATTCCACAAAAAAGAAATAAAAATAAAAATATGAAAAATACAACAAATTATTTAGTATCACAGAGAGAGAGAGAGAGAGAGAGAGAGAGAGAGAGAGAGAGAGAGAGAGAGAGAGAGAGAGAGAGAACCCAGATACCACAGAAACACACACAACTAACCCCCCCCACCCCCCTTTTACAGACCCAGACAAGCCCAGGGCACCACGACCCAGGGTACCGGAGGATGGGGGGGCCTGGGAGGGGGGCAGCCCAGCCCCCCAACCGTGTGGCAGCCAATCGCAACGCCCGGGCAAGGATGAGGGCAGCGGCACGTGAGTTATGATTGGCCGACGGGATTGTTAAGAGTTAAGAGTCAAAAATATTACCTAGCTTGTGATTGGACGATTTGAATTTTCTACTACTACTACTACTACTACTACTACTACTACTACTACTACTACTACTACTACTACTACAGAGCGCCATGCAGCCGGGGACTCAGAGGAGGAAGGGGGGGAGGAGGAGGATGCAGCAGCGGCAGCGGTCGGAGAGAACATTGCATTGCCCGATGGAAAGGTCGGGAAGAAGAAACTTGCTAAACTACAAGCCAAGGCCGACAAGAGGGTGCAGAGGGAGGTGAGGAGGAGGAGGAGGAGGAGGAGGAGGTGGGAGGAGGAGGAGGAGAGGATAGGTTAGAAATAGTTGATATGAATGATAATAATAATAAGAAGAAGAAGAAGAAGAATGAAGGTGGAGATATGAAAGGAAGGAAAGAAGGAAGGAAGAGAGGAAAGGAAATATGGAGAGAAAAAAAGAAAGGAAGGAGGGAAGGAAGAGAGGAAGAGAGGAAATATGGAGAGAAAAAAATAAAAGGAAGGAAGGAAGTATATAAAAAAATAATGAAATATAATTAAAGAAAAACTAAATAATAATAATAATAATAATTAGGAAATGTTTGAGTTTTATTAATTTTTATTTATTTTTTCAGATGGACGAAAGAGAGAGAGAAGAGAGGAAGGAGAGGAAGGAGAGAGAACAGGAGGATAAGAAGAAAGAAGAAAAGAAAGAAGTGAGTGGATAATTATCTCACTTTCTTTCATTTTCTTTATCTTTAATTAATTTCTTTATGTGTGAAAATGACTTATATTGATTTTTTTTTCTCTCTTTTTACACGAAACCAAAAAAAAAAATCGTAATATAATTTCAAAACCAAAAATCAATAATAAAAAAAAAATAATAATAATAATAAACAAAAATAACATTCTCAAAATTTTTACACAACCCAAAAAATAAATAAATAATAACAATTTCAAATAAACACCAAAAAATATAAACGAACTAAACTATACAAAATCAAAATTCATAAATAACAGAACTTTTAACCACCACCTCTTACTAACCCCCTCTCTCCCCCCCCCAGGCAGAGGAGGAGGCACGGAAGGAGGAGGAGGAGCAGAGAGAGAGGGAGGAGAAGGAGAGGCAGGAGCTGGAGGAGTATATGAAGTTGAAGGCCCAGTTCCAAGTGGAGGAGGAAGGATTTCAGGAGGAGGAGGACGAGGAGGAGAAGGAACGGAACCTACTGAACAACTTTGTATCCTATATCAAGGTAGGTGGAGGAGGAGGAGGAGGAGGAGGAGGAGGAGGAGGAGGAAGAGGAGGAGGAGGAGGAGGAGGAGGAGGTAAAGTATAGCTGTGTGTAGGAGGAGGAGGAGGAGAAAGGATGAGAAGGAATGCTAAATGGAAGAAGAAGAAGAAGGAGGAGGAAGAGGAGGAGGGAAGGAAAATAGGAGGAAGAAGGAGGAGGAGGAGGGAAGGAAAATAGGAGGAAGAAGGAGGAGGAGGAGGGAAGGAAAATAGGAGGAAGAAGGAGGAGGAGGAGGAGGGAAGGAAAATAGGAGGAAGAAGAAGGAGGAGGAGGAGGAGGAGGGAAGATAAATAGGAGATAAAATGAATAAAAGATAAATAATAATAATAATAATAATAATCTTACAATAAATAAATCAAAATATAATAAATAAATAAATAAATATAAATGTCAAAATATATATATAGAGAGAGAGAGAAATAGAATTAGAATTTGAATCATTGAAATTATACGGTTTTTCTTATCAAATTATGGACAGGAGGAAGAGGAGGAAAAGGAGGAAGAGGAAGAGGAGAAGGAGGAGGAAGAGGAGGAGAAGGAGGAGGAAGAGGAAGAGGAGGAGGAGGAGCAGGAGGAAGAGGAGATAATAATAATGATAATAATAATGAACTATCTATCTATTTATCTATCTATTTATTTATGTTACAGGATCAGAAAGTCGTAGTTTTAGAAGACTTAGCATCAAGGTTCAAACTCAAGACTCAAGATGTTATTAATAGAGTGACTGAACTACAAAAACAAGGAAC
>JAPQNM010002384.1:0-78557 GCA_029783475.1 Metacarcinus magister | reverse complement strand
AGGGAGGGAAAACATGCAAATTCAACCTCAGATACTTGTTCAGATCACCTCAAACAGTTATGCTGCTGAATTACAGAAAAAAATTTGATTTTTTTCAGGTTACGTTAGGTTTGGCTAGGTTTTGTTATGTTTAGTTAGTTCACTTTTGGTTAGGCTTAATTAACTGCAGCTCTTGGAAGGTTATACTAACAAAGCTATTTTTTTTCGGTAAATTTTTACTTTTTCACCAGAAGGGCTACGAAAGAAAATGGCGTCTGTACCTCACACAACCCCCTACTTTTAGTCATAGAAAACATTTGATAGCTTCTAAATTAACAGAACATAACATAACATAAATTAACCATACTTATATTGACAAATAACAGAACCTTGTTCAAACCAAACTACACTTTACTTTTCGAAAAGATGGAAAAATAAAATAAATAATATTTTTTTCTGTAATTCAGCGGCATAACTGTTTGAGTTGATCAAAACAAGTATCTGAGGTTGAATTTGCAGTGCATTATAAAGGTAAAGAGATATCAAATGGGTCATCTTACGAATCTTTACCTAGATTAGTGATTCTGGCACTAATTCTTAGAGTAAATCACTGTATTTTGTCTGCCTCGCCCCCGCCCCCCCATAACCCCGCATTCCCACAGGTCCCCAGGCTTGCTGGGGTGATGAGGTTATATTATTATATATACATTGGCCACGGAAATCAAAGTCAAAATCATTCCAAATGCATCAAATTATGGTAAATTTTTACATCTAGTGTGTGGCTACGAAAGAAAATGGCATCTGCACCTCGTCCAACTCTCGAGTTTTGGTCATAGAAAACATTTTAAATCTTCTAAATTAACCTAACATAACATAACTTGAATTAACCAAACCTTAACCTATATTGACAAATAACAGAACCTTGTTCAAACCAAACTAAACTTTATCTTAATCTCGAAGAGGTCTCATAGAAAACATTGAATATCTCACAAACTAAGAATTTACGACGGAAATGTAATGAAGAAAACCTCAAAATGCATCTGAAAATGTATAAATACGGTAAAGATTTGTTTCCTTAATCATAGCCTCCTGGCTAGTACAGTGGTAGCGCGCTGGCCTTGCATTCGCTTGGTCGGCAGATCGACTCCCGGCCCGGGCTCGTGATGCTTAAGCTGTTTACTGGGGAGGAACTGCTGTGGTCGGGTACCGCAGCGGTGGTCCACCATGGCTGTGAGGCATAGACCTCTAAACAAAACCTGGTAGTACCTAGTAGTAGTACTCGATACATCCTTACCTTTATAATGCACTACAAATTCAACTTCAGAAACTTGTTCAGATCACCAATTAAAATTTTTTCTAGGTTACGTTAGGTTTGGTTACATTTAGTTAGGTTTGGTTGGGTTAGTTTTGGTTAGGCTTAAGTTATTTTAGAAGCTATCAAATGTTTTCTATGACTAAAAGTAGGGGGTTGTGTGAGGTGCAGACGCCATTTTCTTTCCTAGCCACACAGCATCTTGACAGACAGGACTCAAAAAGTATCAGTCCAGGGCCTCCTCTCAAACCCAAGTGCCTAGTGGTGTGCCACAAAGGTCAGTGCTTGGCCTACTTCTGTTTTTAATTATGATTGGGGACATCGGAGCCGAGCTCAGACACTCCAAAGCCACCTCATTCCCACATGACACAAAGGTTACTTGAAAAATAGAACCAGAGGAAGACGTGGCCATGCTTCAAGAGGACCTAAACCCACTGATGGACTAGGCAGATAAAAATAACATGGTAATGAATGAAGACAAATTTGAATTGATGAGATATGGCCCCCAGAAGGACATCAAGGAGAACACCAACTACCAGCTCAATAAGGAAGCAATCACATCAAGAGAACAGGTGCGAGACCTGGGAGTGATGATGCGCTCTGATGGAACCTTCATTCACCACATCAAAAACATCACAAACATTGCCAGCGAGCTTACAGGGTGGATCCTCAGGACCTTCCAAACGAGAGATAGAACCTGTATGGTGACACTGTGGAAGGCCCTGCCGCCCTAGTCCTAACAAAGCTACAATACTGCTGCCACCTTTGGACTCAACACAACACCGGGGACATCATCAAACTAGAGGCCCTACACAGGACTCTCACAAGCAAGATATAGGCCCTCCAATATCTTAACTACTGGGAGCGCCTGAAAGAGCTTTGTCTTTACTCCCTCCAGAGAAGACGAGAGCGCTACCTGGTGATTTATGTTTGGAAGACCCTAGAAGGACTTGTACCTGACGTGTGGCTGGATATAAGCAACCACATCAGGAAGGGACGACTGTGTTACATCAAAAGAACGGAGGCTACTATGCAAAGGATAAAGACAGTCACCCATAACAGCTTCACAAAATATGGGGCTCGTCTCTTCAATGCTGTCCCATAGGCAATCCAGGAGCTATCTGGTGTCACGACGGACTCCTTCAAGCACCAACTGGACAGATGGCTGAACACAGTACTGGACGAGCCCCCAACACCAGGATACCCCAACACTGCACCCAACTCGCTGACGGATAGGCGGAACAACCGGGATGCAAAGTTGCCTGGGCACAGCGGAGGCCCACCTTTGATGCGCTCTCAGAGGGCGAAATTATACAAAGTAAGTAAACACACGTCTGGTGAAGATGTAAACATTTATCGAAAAAAATTGCTTTGTTAGCATAACTTTCCCAGAGCTGCAGTTAAATAAACCTAACTAAAACTAACCCAACTAAACCTACGGTAAATTTGCAGTTTCAACCAATATTCCCTATCTCTATTCACACCCCCCCAACCCCTCAAGCAAGCTTGGGGGCCTGTGGGGAATCGGGGTTTTTTTGGGGGGAGGTATGTATGAGTGATATATGGACTTTGAAAATTTAGGGAAATTTGCCTAAGTCAAGAAAATTCCCTAAATGTAGCAAACTGAGGCTGTAGCAGTAATATGCCTCACTCGTTCTCAACATATTCAAGAGAGAACTTAATCATTCGAGGCGTCACTATAAAAATTATAAAACCTACACCAAATAACAGGCGAGGCAAGTCCATCTGTGCCTCCATATGCCTACTGGTGCCAACGGTTAATGATATAGAAGAAAAAAAAGAAAAAAAAACATGACAAACCTATTCTAACCAGGGGGGGCCTGCGCCCCCCTTGGACCCTCCCGCTAGGATACTATTTAAACAACCATAAACCTATCCTGACCAAGGGGGCTGCGCCCCGCTGGACCCCTCCGCTCCGACACTATTCTAACTGTCCCGATCTTATTATTAATTTCCGACAGTGTAATATGGGACTAGAAATGCTCCTAACAGTGTCATCTAGACCCTGAGGTAGTTTATCGTTACGTGTGGTGTATTGGTTGAAACTGCAATAATACCAAACCGACCTAAACGTAACCAAAATTAACTATAAACCTAACGTAACCTAAGGTAAAGATTCGTTTAACAAAAATTTCCACCTCGTTTATGTGACATTATTTCAAAGTGTTTATATTAAAGTGTTATTTCTCTTATATTACCACACCTACCACAGTTATACCACAGCTGCGTGATCACTAGAGGTTTATACAGCTTCAGGTGACTAGGTGTGGCTTAAATACACTTAATAATGGAGTAATTAGGGTTTAAATAACACCCCACAAAAGCTAAACTCTCCATTAAGGACTTGGACTTGGGTTGGGAGTCACCCAATGTAGACTGTCAGTGTCAAAGTATAAGAACATAAGAACATAAGAAATGAGGAGACTGCAAGAGGCCAGTTAATGACCTACACGAGGCAGCTCCTTGCCCTCCACCCTTGGAATAATCCAATATTTAGCCATCCCACCTGTCATCCCTATCCATACTCTGATCCAACCATCTTTTAAAGCTATCTATTGACTCAGCACTTACTACGTGTCTACCCAGCCTATTCCAATCGTTCACGACTCTGTTAGTGAACCAATATCTACCTATGTCTATCCTGAATCTAAGTTTTTCTAGCTTGTACCCATTTCCACGTGTCCTATCCTGACTACTAAATTCTAAAACCTGATCAATGTTTCCCTTATTAATTCCTTTACCCATTTGAACACCTCAATCATATCCCCTCTTGCTCTCCTTCTCTCTAAAAAACTAGAAGTATTTACTCCTTCCTACCTCTGCCAGCATTACATAAGAACATAAGAAATGATGAGACTGCAAGAGGCCAGTTAATGACCTACACGAGGCAGCTCCTTGCCCCCCACCCTTGGAATAATCCAATATTTAGCCATCCCACCTGTCATCCCTATCCATACTCTGATCCAACCGTCTTTTAAAGCTATCTATTGACTCACCACTTACTACGTGTCTACCTAGCCTATTCCAATCGTTCACCACTCTGTTAGTGAACCAATATCCTGAATCTAAGTTTTTCTAGCTTTTACCCATTTCCACGTGTCCTATCCTGACTACTAAATTCTAAAACCTGATCAATGTTTCCCCTATTAATTCCTTTTACCCATTTGAAAACCTCAATCAAATCCCCTCTTGCCCTCCTTCTCTCTAGGGAATGGAGATTAAGACGTTTTAACCTATCTTTGTAGGGTAAATTTCTCAGCCCCTGAATCATCTTGGTCATTCTTCTCTGGACTGCCTCCAAGGAGCCTATATCCTTCCTATAATAAGGGGACCAAAACTGAGCTGCATAATCTAAGTGGGGTCTTACTAGCGCTAAATACAACCTCAGAATGACCTCAGAACTCCTATTTGTCACACACCTACTAATAAATCCCATTATCTTGTTGGCTCTATTTCTAGCTATAATACACTGTTCCCTGGGGCGCAAGTCACTGCTTATTTGAACTCCTAAGTCCCTCACACTATATGACTTTCCTAAGGTATTGTCATTTAATGTGTAGTCTACAGGCCTATTACCTTTACCTACACTCATAATGCTACACTTGTTAACATTAAACTGCATCTGCCATTTCTCTGACCACTCGTACAGCCTATTTAAGTCATCCTGCAGCATCCTGGCATCATCTAAATTCTTTACCGGTCTTCCTATCTTTGTGTCATCGGCAAATTTACTGATATCACTGTTTATACCTGTCTCTAAGTCATTTATATAGATTATGAATAACAATGGTCCTAGTACTGATTACATTCATATTTGGTCCCCTATAACTAGGGGGCCACCTGCCTCTCATTCTTGTCCTCCATGACTTGTCTAAAAACTCTTTCACACTCTCTAACACTCTACTATTACTCCTCCATTTCGCACTCAACCCCAGCAGGTACTCCATTTGCCTACTACCACTCCTCTCTCTCATCTCATTCCATTATTGCACTCCTATCTCCTCTACCACTACCTCTAACATCTTACCCCTTGCATACTCATACTTCTCGCATTCCAGCATCAAGTGTTCCACTGTTTCATCCACCCCTTTCTCGCACATCATACACCTCTCACATCCATCATTCTTCCATCTGCTAACCCGACTCTACTTCTATTGACTTTGTCCGAGCCCTGAAGAGTAAATCCCCCCAAAAGCTGCCATCATAGAAACTTTCATACCTTGGCTGCTCCTTCCCTCTATACCATTCCAGTGTTGATTTTTCATTCATTCCCCTTCGCCATTCCTCTTTTCCCTTCTCTTCCACACGCTGATTTATTTCCCTTTTGCATACTTCCATACTCCCATGTCTCATAACACCTCTCACAAACATTCCCAGTTCACCCGCCCACATTTCCACTTTTATTGAATCTTTCATCCACTTTCCATACATGTTCTATTCATATACCTTTCTTGCCCATCTGTTCTCGACCATTCTCTGTAGTCTGGCTCTGTACCTCAGCCCTGCCTTTGCCATCCTCTCTCTGAAGGTGCTCCATCCCATGTCCCCCCTGATGGCTTCCACTGCCACATACCTATTGGCGCCTAGTGCTATCCTGCCTGCCTTGTTCTGCACCACTTCCATTCTTTCTAGTTCATTTTTTGTCCATACAGTGGTTTCCAGTCCATACATAATGCTAGGGACAGCCATACCCTTCCACAGCCCTCTCACCACTTCATACTTGTTGGCCCTTAACCTTGCCACATTGCCTAGCCTTCCAACCCACTAGTTTGCCTTTGCTATCCTCTCATGTTTCGTCCTCTCGTATCCTTTCTCATCCAACCAAATACCCAAATACTTATACTCTTTCGTCCTCCTTATTTCATTCCCACCTAACTTCCCGGTCCTGTCGCTATCAGAGTCATCCCAATTTACTACTAATACCTGGCTTTTCTCTTTACTGAAATTTACATCAAAATCTCTGCCATAATCTGTTACTGCATTCAACATCTCTTGCAAATCATTGTGGTTTTCACTAAGGACTACCACGTCATCCGCATACATCAACATCATCTTATAAGAAAGTTGTTCCCTCTCCACAATATTTAGTCTTTTTTACACCAGTTAGGTTTCGGCGAAGTTTGATTATATATTATTGTTTTGTTTATTAATGGATTTTCCTTCAAACTAGTATATTTTTGAGTGAGGCATTATTTGTTAAGTTAGTCAGGAAACGTGATTTATTAATTACTGGACCAATGACGCCGAATCTTTATGCTCACTCTTTAATTTATTTATACACATATTCGTTACGAATATAATCAGTTTTGTTTTATTTTTTCCTGTAATATAGTAGAAGATAAAAAAAATAATCATCTTTATTTGTCATTTTGTAAAAAAAAATGTTGTTTACAGAGCATTTCACTAAAACAACTTCTCTATTTAAGATAATATAGTATGTTATTAACTACTATGACACTTACTTAATAAAATGGGAAAGGTAACTAGCTTAGCTAACCTAACCTAAGAGTAATGTACAAGGAACGCTGGTTTTCTCGTGCGGGTAACCGGCGCCGACCAGCTTTGGCCAGCACCAAGAATTACATGTTAAGGGGTTTTCACACTAGCACTTTTACCAACAATTTTTACTGTTTCCGTCAACTTTTTTTCGTTTCAACAACTTTTTCCGTCTGAATCAGTCAGACGGACATGATCGTCTTTATATGGTAAGTTGTCGACAACTATTTAGTCATATCAGAATGCATAGTGGATGATATGAAACTATCCCAAGTAAATGGCTATAGCCATTTACTTGGAATAATTTGAATATTTATTTTAAATACAAGCTATAGCTTGTATTTAAAATAAATATTCAAATTTCTAGAATGACAACAAATGATAAATTTAATAATTGCACATGAGGTTACATTTAGTTTGTGGTTTCATAATAACCAACAGTGTCTCACATGACTAGACCGTAGAGTCAGGAGACTTTAATTGCATTTTTCAAGCAAGTATTCGGTTCCTGTATACCATTCATCCTAGGTGGATAAAACTGTCAGAAGAATTTCAGATTGATCCGATAAGAATCCAGCGCTGTCTCTGGGAAATGTATATGAAGAAAGTGTTGAACGCATCCAAGCACGTTTTTTAGCAAGTTTGGCTCGTCTTCGATGGACAAGACACATAATAAAATGCAGAGAAACTAATGTTTGCCTTGGTGTTGGAGTCATGTCTGTTTACTGAGGACGAAAACAATGTAGACGAACAGCAGTGTGTGCATGTGACGGCGCGCTCCAGAAATTGTCGATAACGACATGCTTGTGTGAAGGCGCGCACTCCAGAAATTGTCAATTTTCACAAAGTTGACGGAAAAAGTTGACAGAAAAAGTGCTAGTGTGAAGGCGCCTTTAATAAGTGTAAGGATACGTGCCCTAAATGACCTTACCGTTTACCCTAGTGTGTATGGTGTCACGTGACCTTAATATGACCTCGGGGTGGGGGGGAGGTGAGGCCAGTAACACAAGAATTGGCTTAGCACCCAGAAATTTTTTTTTTATTTCATTGTAATTATGTTATGGTTGGGAAACACTGAAATGTAATCATGATCTGGCAAATTACAACAACAACAATAATAATAATAATAATAATAATAATAATAATAGTTTGCCTTAAAAATAACATCTGTAAAGAGGGGTGGAGGGAGGTAGGGATTGGGGGGAGAATAAATAATTGATCAGTACTATTTATTATTATTATCTACACTATACTAGACTAAACTACCACTACTGATGGTACATCCTGGATTGGGAGAGAGAGAGAGAGAGAGAGAGAGAGAGAGAGAGAGAGAGAGAGAGAGAGAGAGAGAGAGAGAGAGAGAGAGAGAGAGAGAGAGAGAGAGAGAGAGAGAGAGAGAGAGAGAGAGAGAGAGAGAGAGAGAGAGAGACGCATTGCAACAGAACAAGAAAATCTAGGAGCAGAAAAGTCTACGGTGACGTTTTACCATATTTCATTTACTCTTACTACTACTACTACTACTACTACTACTACTACTACTACTACTACTGCTACTACTACTACTACTACTACTACTACTGCTACTACTACTACTACTACTGCTACTACTACTACTACTACTACTACTACTACTACTACTACTACTACTACTGCTACTACTGCTACTACTACTACTACTACTACTACTACTACTGCTACTACTACTGCTACTACTACTACTACTACTACTGCTACTACTACTACTACTACTACTACTACTACTGCTACTACTGCTACTACTACTACTACTACTGCTACTACTACTGCTACTACTACTACTACTACTACTGCTACTACTACACTACTACTACTACTACTACTACTACTACTACTACTACTACTACTACTACCACTACCATTACTTACCGCATACTTAAGAGCGTGGAAGTACATAACAAGATCTCTTGGCTTGGGGTTACGATATCTTACTTTGCATTCATAACATTGGTCATTGACTGTCATTAAATGCGATTGAAATGCATACTCCTTCAAGCCTGCTATTCCTCCTTCTCTTTCTATTTTTCCTCCTACTCTTCCTACTCCTACTCCTCCTCATACTCCTCCTCCTCCTCCTCCTGTTCCTGTTGATAGAATTCGGTTTTCTACTGTTTGTGTGCTAGATGAAACTCCTCCTCCTCCTCCTTTCCCTCCTCCTCCTCCTTTCTTTCCTTCTTCTCCTCCTCTTCCTCCTCCTCCTCCTCCTCCTGTTCCTGTTGATAGAATTTGGTTTTCTACTGTTTGAGTGCTAGAAGAAACTCCTCCTCCTCCTCCTCGTCCTCCTCCTCCTCCTCCAGCTCCTCCAATTTCTAGTCCTTTCATGTTTCCTTCGAGCGTGGATCCTCCTCCTCCTGATGATGATGGTGATGATGTGGTGATTCCTGAAATAGTTAAATTATTACTAGTATATATCGTTATTATTTATTAGTATTACAACTTGTTACTACTACTACTACTACTACTACTACCACCACACACACACACATACACAATAGTAGCAGCAGCAGCAGCAGGGTCGTGTTGGTGGTGGTGGAGGTATTGGTGGTGGTGGTGGTGTAGGTTTGGTGGTGGTGGTGACTTGTCCTTTTAGCTGGGTGTGTTGCGCTGTGAACCCCCTGAGGAAGAAGAGGAGGAGGAGGAATACAAAGGAATACAAAGGAATAACAGGCAACAACAGCCCTGGTGGGCCTTACAAGGTTGCCTGTGTAGCTACTCTACTTCTATATTCTCTACAAGTCTGAGGTAAAGGATAGTAAAGTGGAAGGCTCCTCCCCACCCACCTCTCCCTCCGGCAAACGCCGGCAGGAAAAAAAGTGGTTAAAGAAACACCTGCGCAGAAGTAGTAATAAAAACTGCGCAGGAAATTTGATAGTATAGTGTGAAAAAGAAAGAAAAAGGCTATCTATCACTTTATCATTAACGAAGCGGGTAATAAGTTAGGTTAGGTTTTGTCGTCAAGTACTTATCGAGTTTAGCTTTAAAAGTTTCAATCGTATTACTGTTGACTACCTGTGCTGGGAGAGAGTTCCATACATTAACTATTCTATTGAAGAAAAAGTGTTTAGATTCTTCCGATCTGAAGGCTTTACCGATTATTTTGAATCCATTGTTTCTTGTGATTCTTTCCCGATCAACAATTACGTAATCGCTTATATTGACGTTATCGAAACCACGAATCATTTTGAAAACTTCTATTAGGTCTCCCCGTAATCTACGTTTCTCTAAACTGAACAGATTGAGCTCCTTCAGTCGTTCCTCGTATGGCTTATTGCGCAGTCGCGGAATCATTTTTGTGGCTCGTCTTTGGACTCTCTCCAGCTTTACAATGTCTTTTCTATAGTAAGGTGACCAAAACTGAACGCAATATTCGAGATGCGGACGTACGAGGGAATTGAACAGTGTCAGGACGACTTTATCAGATTTAAACTCGAAGGTTCTGCCAATGAAACCAATTAATTTGTTAGCGGTTTTAACGGCTTCTGAGCAGTGTTTGCCTGGTTTGAGGTCGCTACTAATAGTTACACCCAGGTCTTTTTCTTCATTAACTTTAAGAAGTTCGGTACCGTTCATTGAATAGTTAGTGCGATTATTGTTACTCCCAATATGCAAAACTTTACACTTATTTAAGTTATACGTCATCTGCCACTTCTTTGACCAATTTACTAAGCGATCGAGGTCGGACTGTAGTAGCGCTTTTTCGGCAGTAGTAGTAACTCTTCCAGTTATTTTCGTGTCGTCAGCAAATTTGGATATCTTACAGGTGAGGCCTTCATCGATGTCGTTTACGTAGATTACAAAAAGAACGGGGCCGAGCACTGAACCTTGCGGCACTCCACTTAGAACGTTTCGCCAGTTTGATGCTTTACCGTTAATAACGACGCGTTGTTTTCTCTCGTAGAGCCAGTCTTCGAGCCACGAGTGAATTTTACCAGTAATGCCGTGCGAAATTAATTTACTTAGAAGGTGCTTATGGGGAACTTTGTCAAACGCTTTTTGAAAGTCCAGATAAATGACGTCTACCGCTTTGGATTCGTCGAATATGTTAAATACGTCGTTGTAGAAGTCTAGTAGGTTAGTGAGGCATGAACGTTTATTACGGAAGCCATGTTGGGAGTTTTTAATGAGACTGTTCTCTTCCAAGAAGCTTACTAGTTTGTTACGCAATATGGTTTCCATTAATTTACTGACTACTGAGGTGAGGCTGATCGGTCTATAATTACATGGAAGAGACTTGTTTCCCTTCTTTTGAATGGGGGTAACATTTGCAAGTTTCCAGTCTCGAGGTACTTTACCGGAGTTTAGTGATTTATTAAAAATTATCGAGAGGGGTTTACATATTTGATTTTTGGTTTCTTTTAATACACGTGGCGCTATGCGGTCAGGCCCAGGAGTTTTGTTTACTTTAATATTATCAAGTACTTTTATTACGATATCCTCTGTAATCTCGCAATTATTTAAAAGGATGCTATTGTCTGTGACTTGCGACGTCTCTATGAAACCATTTGTGTCTTCACTTGTAAAAACTGAGGCAAAATATTCATTTAATGTTTCGGCCATATCGACCTCGTTGTTAACGTGTTCCCCATTGTCTAGGCGAAGTGGACCGATGTTACTAGTTTGGACTTTTTTACGGCGAACGTAACTGTAGAATTCTTTCGGGTTCGATTTAATTTTACTGACGATAAGCGCTTCACAATTTTTTTTACTTTGTCTAATAAGTTTATTAGTTTCGCGGCGAAGTCTTTGAAATAATATCTTATCACTTTCGAGTTGAGTTCGTTGGTATTTACGGTATGCACGTTTTTTGTTAGACAGGCCTGTTTTTATTCGATTATTCCACCATTTTGGTTTAATATTATTACCTGAACGTCTTTTACAGACTGGAATACACGATTTTACCGCATTGTTTAAGATGTGAGTGAATTTATTCCATGAATCGTTTACGTCGGTTTCACATGATAATTGGCTCCAGTCTGTTTCTGAGAGAATATTTTTAAGTCTTTCGTAATTACCTTTACTGTACACGTAAACTAATTCTTCACTAATGTTTTCATCGTAAATCTTGAGATTTATGTCAAACTTAACAATTTTATGATCGCTCGTGCTGAATTCTGGGCCAACAATGACGTTACTTATTAGCGTTTCGTTTGTTGAGAATACAAGGTCTAATATATTATCACCTCTCGTTGGTTCGTTAACATGTTGACTTAGAGCGCTTTCTAGTAAATTATCGTATAAATTTTGACCAGAGTGGGACGATATTGGATTTCCCCATGAATTTACGGGTAAGTTAAAATCTCCGAATATGACACTTTCGCTTGAATCGCTTATCTCAGTTATCTGGTCGTATAAATCTTTATCGGTGTTAGCGCTTTGGGCTGGAGGTCTATAAACAAGTCCGATAACAATTTTTCTTGAACGAATAGTTAAATTTAAAAATACTGTGTCCACGTTGTTTATTTTTCTCTTGTCGGTTAAAATTGGTCGAAGACTGGCTTTTACGTAGAGGAGGAGGAGGAGGAAGACTAGGAGGAGGAGGAGGAGGAGAGAAGGAGGAGGAGGAGGAGGAGGAGGAGGAGGAGGAGGAAGAGGAGGAGGAGGAGGAGGAGGAAGAGGAGGAGGAGGAGGAGGAGGAGGAAGAGGAGGAGGAGGAGGAGGAAGAAGGAAGAAATGCAAAGGTAAAGAGAGAAATAAAAATATAATTACTATTGACTGACTGACTTATAAACTGACTTATAGACTGAATCAGATATAATACAGAAAGGTATTTTAAAAATTTTTAAATTTTATTTTACTGGATATTTTACCTTTTCCTTACCTTCTCTCCACACTTTGCACCCCTTTCCTTGCCCTCCTTACCTCCCTTCCACCCCTTCCTTCCCTCCCTTTCCATCCTCCCTATTCTCCCTTTCCTTACCTTCTTAACTTCTCTTTTACCCTTTCCTTTCTTTCTTTACCTCCCTTTCACCCTTTCCTTCCCTCCCTTCCACCATTCCTTCCCTCCCTTCCCCCCTTTCTTTACCTTAATCCTCTCCTCCCTTCACCCTTTCCTTCCCTTCCTCCTTCTCCCTCCATTCTTTTTTTTTTACCTTTCTCTTTCCCTATTAATCCTTTCCTTCCCTTCCTTCACCCATTTCCTTCCCTCCTTCCACCCTTTCCTTACCTCCCTATCCTCCCTATTCCCCCTTTCCTTACCTTCCTCCTCCCCTTCTCCCTTGCTTTAAACATAGAGCACTCAGCATCGCCGTCCATTCCTAGCCAGTTAACGATGGGGAATCCTGTTCAGTAGTTAGATTGTTAAGAGATGGAGGAGGAAGAAGAGGAGGAGGAGGAAGAGGTGGGGGAAGAAAAATATTCTTAGATTTCTAGTTATATTATTTTCACTTCTATTGTATATTTCGTTAGTCTTTTTTTTCTCTCTCTCTCTCTCTCTCTCTCTCTCTCTCTCTCTCTCTCTCTCTCTCCTCTCTCTCTCTCTCTCTCTCTCTCTCTCTCTCTCTCTCTCTCTCTCTCTCTCTCTCTCTCTCTCTCTCTCTCTCTCTCTCTCTCTCTCTCTCTCTCTCTCTCTTACCCAGGTACTGTAGATTGACACGGATTTAATGCATTCCCTCGGTGTGAGGTCTAATGTAACTATTATACAACATCCTTTGGAATTTTGTTTTGCAATCTTTTCCAGTGAACGAAACTTTACAGACTCCAATCTTGTAGCTGACCACTTCTATTGGCTCATTGCATTCTATGTTATCCCTGTGTTTGGATGGGTTTGGGTGTGTTAGGTTGTGTTTGAGTGTATTTGTGTGTGTTAGGTAGGATAGCACTAGGCGCCAATAGGTATGTGGCAGTGGAAGGCATCAGGGGGGGCATGGGATGGAGCGCCTTCAGAGAGAGCTCTCTACCTCAGCTACCTCAGCTCTGTACCTCAGCCCTGCCTGAGGGTACAGAGCCAGACTACAGAGAATGGATGAGAACAGATGGGCAAGAAAGCTATATGAATGGAACATGTATGGAAAGTGGATGAAAGATTCAATAAAAGTGGAAATGTGGGCGGGTGAACTGGGAATGTTTGTGAGAGGTGTTATGAGACATGGGAGTATGGAAGTATGCAAAAGGGAAATAAATCAGCGTGTGGAAGAGAAGGGAAAAGAGGAATGGCGAAGGGGAATGAATGAAAAATCAACACTGGAATGGTATAGAGGGAAGGAGCAGCCAAGGTATGAAAGTTTCTATGATGGCAGCTTTTGGGGGGATTTACTCTTCAGGGCTCGGACAAAGTCAATAGAAGTAGAGTCGGGTTAGCAGATGGAAGAATGATGGATGTGAGAGGTGTATGATATGCGAGAAAGGGGTGGATGAAACAGTGGAACACTTAATGCTGGAATGCGAGAAGTATGAGTATGCAAGGAGTAAGATGTTAGAGGTAGTGGTAGAGGAGATAGGAGTGCAATAATGGAATGAGATGAGAGAGAGGAGTGGTAGTAGGCAAATGGAGTACCTGCTGGGGTTGAGTGCGAAATGGAGGAGTAATAGTAGAGTGTTAGAGAGTGTGAAAGAGTTTTTAGACAAGTCATGGAGGACAAGAATGAGAGGCAGGTGGCCCCCTAGTTATAGGGGACCAAATATGAATGTAATGCTGGCAGAGGTAAGAAGGAGTAAATACTTATAGTTTTAAACCCAAGTCCAAGTCCAAGTGGTGGCTCGTCTTCCTCTTAACAATTTTTATTCTTCAATATTGTTTTTCCGTCTATTTTATAATGTTTTGTTTGATTTTGTAACACTCCGTTTTTTGGCTTTGGTGTGATAAAACGGTCTATTATTTCTCAAATATCATTCGGGTGAGGGTCGAAGGAGTAGCACTTGCAATATTTTGTTATTCCCTAACCATCATGGGATAAGGGGTTAAGTAGGCAATAAGGGGAAAGAGTAAAGGGTTGTTTAATTTTTTTTTTTTATTAAGTAGGGGAGTTTAATCATCGCCTCAAATCAAAGTCTTATAAAATCTACCTGTGGGGAGGAGAAGGAATGAATCAAATATATATCCGTAAAATCCTACGTATATTCACTAACCTGCGTTCCATAATCCAGATCATTTTCTTCACTTACGGTGGAATATTTTGAGGAAAGATATTATTCTCACGTAGGGAAAATATGAATAGTTCCAATAAAGGGGGGGGGGACCTCCTATTAAACTTGTTTCATAAAGGAAGGATAGTTGAAACCGAAAAATAATATTATAATAATTCTAATTAAAAATAAGAATTAAGGAAATGAATGATGTATCAGGCAAAGTTAGATTATAGTTATAATTATTCAGAACCTATGTTCCTAGAGGCGTCTGGCAATCCAGGAGAGTTTTATTCGAGGGTTGAAGCGAAAGCTCTTCCCACTCGCCTGCTACTCTCCGACATCTCAGGTGAGAGAGTTATTATAGCTATTGAAGATACAGTGATAGCTATGTAAAGTCAGTAAGGTGTGTGATATTATATATATGTATGTATATATATATATCTTTGACATTACTAGGAGTGTGATCAAGTGTAGGGAAAGTGAATATTATATGGGTGTTAGGTTGGAAGTTAATGTGTTTTTTTGTTTTCTCCCCACTCGCCTGCTACTCTCCGACATCTCGGCCTGGTGTTACAAATTCGTAATATGGCAAGTGAATCTAGGTCAATGCCAAGTCAAAGTATCAAGGGAGTCTAGCTTGTTAGGGAAATTAGGTAGGCTGTATAACATGTGATGTCAGAACGAGTGAAGTGGTGCCATGTGCTTATGTTGTAAAGTGTCCAGTGAATAGTTCCTCGCGTTCCTATCGTTATTTTCGTTTCTCGGATTCGAAGGAATATTCCATCCGAGACGTAAGCTAAGGAAGTCGATTTGAAGTGGTCAAGTGTCCACCCATCTGAAGTGTCCATATCGTGTGTTTCTTTCTGTGTTTTTGTTTTGCACAAGTTATCCTGTATGTCACCTGGTCTTCGTAGACTTCTTCGTTCTTAGACTCGAAGGAATATTCACTCTAAGACGTTAGATAAGGGATCAGGGGTAACTTGGACCGTTTAGTTAACTAAGCAGTGGTTATATTTTTATACCAGTTAGCCCTTAATTAATCTCATATGGCCAAGTGATATACAAGTGATATACAAGTGATATATAAGTGATATGTAAGTGTCCAAATAAGTACTACATACTTCAGCACTCCATAAATACTATTGTTTTGATACTTCCACTACAAATATTATTATCCTGAACACCCTACCCCCTAAACGACGCAAGGAAAGTGATACCGAACCCTATTTTTTTTCATTTGTTTTTGTGTTAATGCTGGTAGGTATTACAATATTACAAGCACCTTGTGTGGTTGTTTTGGTGGTAATATTTACAAGTATTACAATTTCAAACCTTCATCTTGTTATATCATCTCAAGTATTAATATTTTCACTTTTTCTGTACATTTATTTCTTACTGAGTTTAGTTTTATTTGTAACATTAGCATTAATACATTTCAGTTTTCCCCTGACAGAGTGTAATGTAATGAGGGAAGGAAGTGTGTAGGATAAGTTTGAAGAATAGCATTCGTTCCCTCTCGTGAGTCTTGCCACTGCCAGCCTGTCAGCCTGTCAGGCGCCAGCGGCCATAACACAAGTACTACCTGCAACGAACATTTTACAATTCATCTCCTCACAGCGGCCATAACACACACACACACACACTTATAACTGCAACCAACACTTCACTACCTAAAGGTGAGCAGAGAGAGTAATAATTGGTATAACATTGTAACATAAGTTTAGAGTCGAGGTCGTGTGTATTATAACAATCACATCAGTATCGGTCGCTACTTACTTGGGTTACTTTGGGTTAGTATGTCCATTAATGACAAAGATGAAGAAGTTAGGATGGAGGCTGTGTACAGCCATCGGTATAGTATTTTTTAGGTATTTATTAAGAAGTACGCCAGTTTCACAGGGGCAGTTTTTATGGTAAAATTGCTGTTTAAGCCCATACACATATTATTGTTTTTCTTTTCCCCTACAGCCAACAAGCATGGGGACCACATATGAAAAAAGGGTTTTAGGGTGAGGGGAAGCAAATGTAGGCCATATATGGCAATCCGAAAAATCTAAGGTGAAAAACCAATTTTTTTAGTTTAAAAAAATATCAAAGGCTTATATAACCGAACCAGATCCCCCAATGACACAATCCTAACCTAAACTAAACTGACCCTGACCCTGACCCTGACCCTGACCCTGACCCTGACCCTGACCCTGACCCCGCAACCTAACATAACCTAAAATAAACTCACGTAATAAGCTTTGGTAAAATTTTACATCTTCACCATAATGGCGTCTGTTTACGTCTGCGTCTTACGTCTGCACCTCGTCCAACTCCCTACTTTTGGGCATAAAGAACATTTGATATCTTCTACTGTAACCTAAATTAACCAAACCTTAAACTACATTGACAAATAACAGAACCTTGTTCAAACCAAACTAAACTTTATTTTTTGAAGAGAAGGTCTCACAGAAAACATTGAATATCTCGCAAACTAACAATTTGCGACGGAAATGTAATCAAGAAAACCTTCTCAAAATGCATCAGGTAATGCAAAAATATAACCCTGAATTCTCTTGAGCATTCAGGTGAAGATGTAAAATAATACCTAAAAAAGTATTTCCTTTATGTTATTTGTTTCTTCTTTTCTCATTATTTTCTTTTAATCCATATATTATTATTATTTTTCTTCTCTGCTGCATCTGTGATTGTCTTCTTTTTTCTTAATTACTTTAATTACTTCCTTTTCCATATCTTTTTTGTTCAAATATTTCCTTGCAGCTCATTTTATCTTTTTATTTTCCTCCCCTCCCCTCCTAGGGTCCATTTAAGTCTTCATTTTATCTCTTCAATTTCTCAATCTCCTTCACACTCTCTTCATTTACCTTCTTGAGGTTGTCAATTTCATTCTTCAACTCAACCCTTTCCTTAGTCAATTTCATTCTTCAACTCAACCCTTTCCTTATTCCATTCAGTAAACTTTGATTCCCAAATATTAATCAAATCCACCATCTTCTCAACTGATTCTTTGCATGCACTCATCTCTTCCTTTACTTCTCTCATCTCTATCCTTGTTTTGTTTCCTTCTTGTTCAATTTTTCCTCACATGCACTCACTTCTTCCTTCACTCTTCTCATCTTTATCCTTGTTTTGTCTTCTGCCTCAATCTCACCATGGTTTTCACAATATCCACATCTTGTCTGGCAGCCTCTCACCCATCCTTAGTTTTTTCTAGTCCTCTGCCTTACACAAAGGTTTCTGCAATGTATTTACCTTCTCCCTAACTCACACTCCTATTTAGTAAGAGTCATGACCTCTTTTCAATAGTTCAGACCCTCTATTTATAACACTAGGTAGTCTTGTTTACATCCATCTGCTGTGGTCGCAGCCATTTTGTGTGTGTGTGTGTGTTTTCTATTTCACACTACGTACATAAGATGGTAGACAGGATAGGTTTATATTAAGTCTATCTATGTACCAGGCTGTTTTCCCTCTACAGGGGGTTAGCCAAGACAGGATATGCATACACACACCCATGCACACATACATACATACTCCTCTTACTTAGCCCCTAGGCCTCCATATGAGAAGAGAAGTACACACCGCCCAAACACTGTGCGTCAGGTCAATCATACAAATGGGGCCGAGGGCGGAGGTCATATCCACAACAGTCCCAAGGTTTACTGTGCCCCTTCATACTTAACTCATGCCCTCTTCTTGGCTGCACTCATAATATCAGGTGCAGCCCTTGGACCATATTATGGTCCAAGGGTCACACCAGATGCTCAGGAACCTCCTCCAGGGGTCGTCAAGTAAATTAAATAAATGTAGTAAAGTTTTGTGGAATGTAAGTCATAATTTAATGAGGATAAAGCTAGAACACGGCTACACCCAAGGATTTACTGACCACATTTCTGGTGTGTTTGTAAAATATAACATTTTGAGTCTAATGTCATTTCCAGGTCTGTTGGAGCAGCACAAGTGTAACGGCACTGCCACCTCAAGGGTACCGGTCCTGACTGGTGCCATGTAAGGATCAAGAAAGTCTCCATCATCTTGGTGACCCCCAAGCGTGTGCCCATCCATACAGCACCTTGCCTGCCTCTCTGCCGACTGGAGCCCTCGTGTGGGGGGAAGTTCATTCTCCATTCCCTGTCTCGTTCTCTCGCAGGTCTCGGGACTACTCTGCTGTGGTGTCAAGACAGCCTGTGTTCATCTGTGTCCTGACGTCCACCACTGTTGCAGGTGTAACTTCCCGGCAGTGGTCCTGACTTCAGGACTCCTGGACTCTTCGTCCTCCAAAACAGTGTTGGAGGACCCTCGCTCACTCGGCTTCCCTGAGGTTTCCTGGAACAACACCTGACTTAACTCATCTGGTGTGCTGCCAGAAGTAGTGTTGCAGTGGGGACTGCACGCCAGGACACCAACATGAGTAGTGAGGAGCAACACCAGCAGTCTGTCTCAGGTGTGAGGAAGTTCAAGTGTGATCAGAAGAATCACCCTGAGGCAGGCAACTCCATCCACAAAGGAGAGAGAAAGTTTGAGTGTAGAAAGTGTGGCAAGACTTTCAAGAATAAGAAAGAACTCGCTCAACACATCCTTATTCACACTGGTGTTAACAATTATGAATGTGAAGAATGTGGAAAAAGATTCACTCAGAAGTCTCACCTCACTCGACACATGAATACACACACTGGTGTTAAGAATTATGAATGTGAAGAATGTGGGAAAAGATTCACACGGCAGTATACCCTCACTCAACACATCCATACACACACTGGTGTTAAGAATTATAACTGTGAAGAATGTGGAAAACGATTCACTTGGAAGTCTCACCTCACTCAACACATCCATACACACACTGGTGTTAAGAATTATAACTGTGAAGAATGTGGGAAACAATTCACTCGGAATTCTCACCTCACTCAACACATCCATACACACACTGGTGTTAAGAATTATGAATGTGAAGAATGTGGAAAAAGATTCACTCTGAAGTCTCACCTCACTCAACACATGAATACGAATACACACACTGGTGTTAAGAATTATGAATGTGAAGAATGTGGGAAAAGATTCACTCTGAAGTCTCACCTCACTCAACACATATTTACACACACTGGTGTTAAGAATTATAAATGTGAAGAATGTGGAAAAAGATTCACTCGGAAGTCTCACCTCACTCGACACATCCTTACACACACTGGTGTTAAGAATTATGAATGTGAAGAATGTGGAAAGAGATTTTCTACAAAGTCTGACCTTATCCAGCACAATGTGACACACTCTGACCTGAGAAAGTTCAAGTGTGATGTTTGTGGGAAGCAGTTCAAGACAAGGAGGGCCATTGTCAAGCACATGAAGACCCACTTCTGAGGTTGTTATGTGAACAATGTGCTGCTGCTGCTACTGGCTCTGGGTGGCAATGGTTGTAGTGAGTGAGTGAGTTAATATTAATAAAGTAAGTGCCAGACATCAAAGGTCATGTGGCGATATGTTAAGGTAAAAGGCAGACAGCAGAGCAAAGAGATAATGGCAAGGCAAAGTATAGAGCTCCTGCAGTGACGTCACGATCTTGAGTTGAAATGTCAACAATCGCCATGTTTGTAGGCTAGTCACTGTCATAGTGAATATTTATTTGCATTACAGGTGTGTATATAGACACTGTCATAGTGAATATTTATTTACATTACGGTCGTGTATATAGACACTGTCATAGTGAATATTTATTTACATTACGATCGTGTATATAGACACTGTCATAGTGAATATTTATTTACATTACGGTCGTGTATATAGATACTGTCATATAGAATAGTTATTTGCATTACAGTCGTGTATATATACACTGTACAGACTCCATACTATACTGTTGGGTTCGTGGGTATAGCCTTTGTATTGGCACGGTTGCACACCTGGCTGAGGCAGGTGCCAGGTCACCACCCCAGAAGGCAGGTCAGAACCCCTGGCTAATATCCAGTACCTATTCTCTGCTGGGTGGACAGGGGCATGTGTGTAAGGAGACCCCACAATGTTTTCCACTCCCCCCGGGGAATAGAATTTCCATTACAATCGTGTATTTAGACACTGTCATAGTGAATAGTTATTTGCATTACAGTTGTGTATTTAGACACTGTCATAGTGAATAGTTATTTGCATTACAGTTGTGTATTTAGACACTGTCATAGTGAATAGTTATTTGCATTAAAGTCTTGTATATAGACTGTCATAGTGAATAATTGTTTGCATTAAAGTCTTGTATATAGACTGTCATAGTGAATAGTTATTTGCATTACAGTTGTGTATATAGTTACTCATAGTGAATAATTATTTGCATTATGGTCGTGTATATAGACACTTCCGATTTGCGACGGGCACAACTTTCAAATTCATTTAAATCACATCAAAATGTACCATAAAAAAATAGGGTTAATATTGAAAAAGTTAGCATTAGGTTAGCCACGTTATTAATATTTAGCTCCCAGTGTGCAGGGGAGGGAAGTGAATGAAGTGTGTGTGTTTGTATTGGGGTGTTGTGTTGGGGTGATCAATGATTGTGTATTTATGTGAATGAGTGTATGGTGCAGTTCTATATAATAATATGAGGAAGCCTGTTCTAGTATGGTATTGTGCATGGAAAGTGTGAGTGTTTGTAGGCGTAAGTGGTAGTAGGATAGGTTTGCTTGTAAAAATGTCTCCCCATAACCTCCCATACCTGGTGTGACGTTTGTATTTACCATGTTTGAAAATGGTCAATTTTATGTAAATCTTATGGTGTTTGCTTATAGAGCTCCTGCAGTGACGTCACAACATTGAGAAAGGATATGAATAGCCAGACATGATGGCAGGTCAAGATACACAGCAGTTGTGCATGGAATTTAGACAATCAGACTTTACAAAGCACCTTACCACAAACCAAAGTATCATATACATGCGAAGGCTGGAGGCATTAGGGATCACAGATCCCTATCATGTCCCACACTTTCTTTACAAGCCTTTCAAGACAAATATAGATGTATTGAGCAGACCAGTTATATCCACTTACATTCATGGTGTTATGGTGAGCAGACCAGTTATATCCACTTACATTCATGGTGTTATGGTGAGCAGACCAGCATTGGCAATCCTTCTGGTCTGAGCTCTAATAATAAGCTTGATGCAGTTCAACCATTAGCCTTACCTTGTACAGACTCATGCCATAAGAATAGACGGTGTGAGACTGTACTTACACCAGGTTCAAGTTTTGTATGTTTGATGTTTGCACTGTCAAATAATAAGTTGCTGATGATTTCTTGTTCATTTTCTATGTATGGTTTTTGTAACTTGTAACTTCATTTTGTCTTCATATTCTTCGCACTATAATACAAAATTATTTAGTTTCTTATTTTCTGCTCCATACAAGTTGCATTTTTTTGTCTGCTTTTTGTTCTGTTTTTCATCCTATTCCTACTTCTTTCTTGTATTTTTCTGTTTTCTTTATCTATTTGTGTCCTTATCTTCCTTTGTTCTCTTATTCTTGCCAGCAAACCATTTCCCTTTTCCTTCCGTATATACTGGTAATAAATCTTGGTCTTGATGAAATTAATCTGGTTTTCACTGATGATGGTCCTATCTCTCCTCTTGATGCTGTTTCTTGTGTATATCTTGAGGCTTCCAGTACTTGTATGTACACGATTTTCTAATACTTGTAGTTATTGTATGTCCTGCTCTATTAGGGTTATTATATTGGTGCCATGGAGTAGTGATGGTAGAGCTATGTTTTTACACAAAGTCTTCCCCACAGTTATGTTTGAGCAGCTTCTTGCTGGTATACCATAAGTCATATTAACCAGTGTTGTTGCTTTTTGTATCATTACTTTTTTCTGTTCCTTAAAGCATTCTCTACTTCCATTCACAATTATTCCCAGGTACTTAAATTCTTCCTTCACTTGTATTCCATTGATCTGTTCTGGTCTGTGTTTCATATTATTGTTTTGTCTCCTTGGTACAAGCTTCCTATTGTTTCTATTATTTCTGGTTGTATTTTATATTCTTGTAGTACTTCTATCATCTAAATTTCTTATTTTCTTTTATGTTAACTAATTCCTCTTTCAAGTCTTTCATTTCCTTGCTTTCACTTTTTGATTTGTCTTCTTCATCTGTTGCCTTTTCCCTTTATAGCTTTCCATTTTCATATTTATTTCTTCATTCTCCTTTCTTATGTGTTGTAGTTTTCTAGCCATCTCCTTATTGGCCTCTCTGACTTTTGTAGCCTCCTCAAGATTCACCTTGCATGCCTTTCTAGTGTCTTCACAACATCATAGCATACCTTCATTCCTTCCCATTCCAGTCCTTCTTCACCCTCCAAAACTATCTGACGGCATCCCTTGCACGTCTCCTTCCTCTTCATCTTCATCTTGTCTTTCTCACAGCTGCCACATAATCCTTCTGAATTCATCCTTCTACTGAATCCACAGTTCTTACAGATCTTTTTTTCTTACATCTCTTCCTCTAGTATTCTCTTTCTCATCTCACTCATTGTGACTGAATTAATTGTCAAAGCTGACACATCTTGGCTTTCACTTCCTCTTGTTGTTGTTGTTCCATTACGTATTGGCCACACTAACCTCGATATATGAAACAACCCATTCCTTTGTATGACTTGTAATACCCCCTCCCCCCCCCTCTTTGTATACCATATTCTACTTGTTCTGTCCTTGTTACACTGCTGCTGCTATTTTACTATTACTCATACTCACGGTGAGTGCAATGTGAGGCAGACTTACTCACACAGTATTAGTAATAATTTTTATGTTCTGTTCTGTAATGCAACACTTCACATAATGTTATTTACTGTAATGCAACACTTCACATAATGTTATTTAATGTAATGCAACACTTCACTTAATGTTATTTAATGTAATGCAACACTTCACATAATGTTATTTAATGTAATGCAACACTTCACATAATAATTAATTATTGTAACTTTCTCATAATTTGGTTTGAGATAAATGTTGCATGTCATTTATGTTTTGACTTTTGGAATATGTATAATTTGTCAGGTTTAAATAAGAGGAATGTTGGAAATAGTGAAAAAAATTAATGGTAATGTAATATATCTTTATATAAATAACAATCCCATTTTTCATCTTCAATAAGATGTAATGTAAGATTTACTGTAACTTTGAAAATAAACTTAGTTTTGTAGTGTAACAATTTTTTAATTGCATAACAAAGTTGGTTCTTAGTACAGTTTAACATGAGCACCTCATGATGTACATTAGCATTGTGACTGTCATCTGCCATTCATGACAGTACATTAAAATTTGCGTTACTTTGGGAAAGCACTTACAACTGGATCAATTATTATTATTGAATAACAAATTGAACACAGGAGTGTGGAGACCTAAGATCTGTTCCATCCTGTTCAAGTCACTTGCAGAGTCTTCATAGAAGTAATGAGCTTGTGACAAATGTGAACATTACGGAATTTGTGTGCTTCACTTTCTAATAATTTCAAGATTAAATCAGAGCAAACACTCTTCATTATTTCCAGCCAGTCTGAAAAGGAAAAGAAAACCAGTTCAGTGTGAGAAAATTAACGAGTAATTTTTGTACATCACAAACCGTTGGCGCCAATAGGCTTTATGGAGGCTAATGGACTGCCTCTTGCCCGTTATATGCTGCACAAGTATCTATGCACCACTTAAGTAATAGCGGCACATATTGCACTTTTACGTGATACTTTATAAAGTATCAAGGTATTTAACACTTCCATGGGATGCTTTGGTAAAACAGCACAATCTCAAGTCACTCATTCATTTTTATACATCAATCTTTTCCCCTAATTTAAGGATTCTGTATTATTAATCTAGGACAGCCATTACATGATTTATCAAGACTATTTTTAACTGCTTACATATTTTCTCTATTAGTCTTCTTAGTGGTGAGAATTTAACTATATACAGTTTGGTTTCTTTCTTTTAAAATTCCAATCAAGTATTAAACTATAAACTTGGGTCTTACCACACACAGCCTCTTGGATTTGTTGATCAGGATCATCCAAGAATATAAGAGCATCCTTACAGAGGTGTTGAAGGCGGGCAGTGTTGAGTTTGACATCATACCCTTCTGGTAGGTTCAGGAACAGTACACCAAGTACCTGGGCTGCTTTAAGTCGTACTTCCCTTGCAACATCATCCAGACGTTTTAATAATTCTGCAAGATAGATGCAAAATTTGAAGCTTATATGGTTATGATGGTCATTAGAAAATTTCATCCACGTACTCTCCCTTAGCAATCATACAATCAAAATTAGATGTACTAGGTTCCTGATTTGCTGTTAATCATGTATTAATTGGACTGTTTCATCAGCTGGAAGCAACACTTAACTGTCTGCCAGGGTGTGAAGGGTGTTTGAGTCAATCAGACAACTGTAGCTGGTGGCAACACACTGCACAACACTGCATGCAAACAGCCGAGTCGTCTCAGCATCATCCTCTATCAAGGCTGGCAGGAGCACAGTGCATCTCCTTACCTCTGTAAAACACTAACAAGGTAAATGCACACCAATAATAACTTACTAGATGTACATGTCTTTCAGTTGATCAAAACTCATGTTTTAATATTCCTTCAACACAATTATATAAGTTTTTGTCTTTTGTACAATCTCTATGTTGCCGTTATATCTTAAATCCATTTTTGTACATCATGAAATGCCTCAGTCTACTTTCTTCCTTCAAATAAATCAACTATTTATATACCAAGGTGACATCACCCTAAAGGGAAGTAGCCAAGACAAAGTGCACACACATACCCATGCATTGTGAGGAGCTACAGAATGATATAAACAAGATATATGAATGGAGCACGACATGGGAAATATAATTTAATGCAAAAAATGCCATGTATTGGAAATGGGAAAAAGTGCAATGAGACCCTCATGGATGTATAAGTTAGAGGAAAATATTATATCAATAGCAAAAGAAGAGAAAGATTTTGGAGTGGTAATACAGGACAACTTATCACCAGAGAAACATATAAATAGAATATTTGGTGACACTTTCATGATGCTAAGGAATATATTGATGGCTTTTCATTTCCTAGATAAAGATATGATGAGAAAAATTATAACTACAATGATCAGACCAAAACTGGAATATGCAGAAGTAATATGGTCCCCGCACAAGAAAAAGCATGTGTTGAAATTAGAAAGAATACAGAGAATTGCAACTAAGATGGTGCCAGAATTGGAAGGCCTAACATATGAGGAAAGATTAAAAGAAATGCATTTAACAACATTGAAAGAAAGAAGAGAAAGAGGTGACTTAATCACAATATACAAATTGATGAACAACCTGGAGGAAACAGATAAAAAAGACCTAATATTAAGAAGAAAAGGAGAGGCTAGAAATTTGAGAGGACACAAGAAAATACTGCATAAAGGAGTTTGCTTGAGATACAAAAAAGTAGTTTTCCCCAAAGAAATATAGATACTTGGAATGGACTGAAGGAAGAGGTGATAAGAATGTACATCAACTGAAGGAAAAACTAGACTAATATAGATATGGAGACAGGACCACACGAGTGTAGCTCAGGCCCTGTATACTACAACTAGGTAAACTAGGTAAATACATACACTCCTCTTACTTAGTTCCTACGTCCTTGGAGAGGAAAATAATGAATGATAAATGTTTACAACATGTAATAGTTTTTTAATGTTTTTAACTAACCTTCCACCATTTCCTGAGTTGTCACTCCTACTTTGCAGGCTACTTCCAGGCAGGCCACAGCTGCCGTCCTGAGGGTCTCTGCCGTGGCCCCAGCACACCATACCATGAGCTCTCGCATACAGTCTGTCAAAAGGTGAAAATGTTGACCATCACAATTCTTTCTTTAATGCATGTCAATCACCATCATCTGTACTATTTAGGTAGTATGTACTGTGGGAAGCTTGGTGACAGTAATGACCGTGGCACAAATGTTCCCAGTGTACCTTGATTCATGTTATATGATATCTCCTTACCATTCCTTTACATACTGGTCCACTCTCATCCCATACTAAAAGAAATTTCCTTTAACCTTTCACTACCATATACTTTCCTGACCAATCTGTCTTAGTACATTCTCTGGATATGTCCATACTATCATAGTCCCT
Organism: Metacarcinus magister; assembly: GCA_029783475.1. Classification (NCBI taxonomy): domain Eukaryota; kingdom Metazoa; phylum Arthropoda; class Malacostraca; order Decapoda; family Cancridae; genus Metacarcinus; species Metacarcinus magister. Next base: position 51,525 of record JAPQNM010002384.1, on the reverse strand, counting down.
CAGGGTACATATCCATAATTATTAATTGTAGCTTTTCAATTCACTTTTGAATCTAGATAGTTAAGTGAGACTGTGCCTTACTTGAGACCAGAACTGGCAGCCAAGTTTCCAGCTGGCCTCCTGCAGCAAGGGGACGGTTCTCCATCATGAGGAGATGTCTCAGCTGAGTCAGACAATGTAGACACACAAATGGGTCTTCCTTCTTTGATACACACACTGACAATATTTTGGTGAGGATCTCTAACTCATGACCAAGAGCAGGACCTGAAGAGTGTAAAATGTAATTACCAATGATGTTTAGTTGTGTGAATTTACATACTTTTCAAAAACAGTTAATCATTACAAAATGTTGAGGTGTGCAATACATTTATATATTCAACACAATATATTATGTAAACAACAGCACTATTTTCTGAAAGCTAAGCATGATCCCTCACCAGCCAATTTCATGAGTCCTCCCAGCAGCAGGAAGGACGGACAACCTTCTGTCCAGCCACCAACTGATTCTACAAGCTTGTCTAGAACGCCTCGAGTGTGCTGGCGGTAAAGTTCCTCTATTTCTTCACAGCCAATATTCTTGGAAAGCTCTCTCAATCCCTCATGTGCAGCACTTGCATTCTCCCCAGAGGAGGAAGATGCAATGAACAGTAATATGTAAAAAATATTAAAGCTGTTCTCAGAGAAATCACATTTATGTATCAAGGTTCTGATCACATGCAGAATAGCTTCCTGATGAGCCTCTCCAAACACTAACGCCACGTGTTCCTCGGTGAGGGCAGAGATGAGCTCAGGAAGACAGGCCTGAAGAAGGGTGTTGTTGCTTCCTTCGACCAGAGCCGCCAACACCATCAGCGGCCGCTCCGCCGGGCTGCATCCACCCACCATTGGCACCACCAGAGGCAAGAACACAGAAGGAGGCAGGAAGCAGCCCAGAAAGTGCCCACACTCAATCACCTGAAAAGTAAATATTCACTAAAGTAAAAAAAATAACTTACCTACTAATTCTTCATTCAAAAATATTTCAATTAAGCTTGACCTGCCCAAACCATGTATCACACAGGGCTGCTGAAGTCTTACTCAAGTGAATCAACACATTCAAGATATTTATCTGTATATATCAGGGCAACATTCCCCCAAATGTAGGAAGATGAGACTAGATCCAGCAACACACACACACACACACATCCATGCATACATACACAAGCCTTCCTCTCAATTAACCCTTAAGCCCTTTAATGAGAAGTGATGAGTCTCCCCATCCCTATCCATGTGTCAGGGCCCAACAGTAAATAAGCTTGTTTACTCCTGTTACTTTAAATGCATAATCCTCTCCATCCCCAGACCTAATCTGATTCATTGATCACACCAGATGCACGAGAAGCTGCTTCAAATGTGGTCAAGGTTGTGTCATTACTCATGCATTCACCACTGCTCTCCATTCACTTCTATCACACACAACCATCCTGCCTTGCTTCACAGGCTTTCCTCTTTCATTCAATGCTCTTTTCATACCATCCATCCGTCCTATTTGTGGTGTTTCTCTCAACCTCACACCATTTACAACGGATTACATTTTTTCTTCACCAACCAGTCCTCAATGTGTCCAAACCACCTCAACACAATCTGCTCTGCTCACCCAGCCAACTCTCGTAACATCAATTCTCCTTTGCACCTCCTCATACATACTCATCATCTCCATTACATTTAATCTCTTCCTCTGCTATGTACTCCCATATTCCACATTTTAGTGCCATACAGTGCATTAGACACAGTTACTCCTTCATACAACCTTTTTACATTAATTCCCATCGCTCTGCAACTCCAGTTAGAGTGAGGATCTGGGAAGCCTGTCCTACAAAGAGACATGATACAGAGTGAGAGGGGAGAGTAGTTTCCCTGAACTCTAAATGCCTTGTCTTGCATCCCTTTATTAAGGATATAAGCTAGCTATATAGATAGATAGATATCCCCCTTGTAGAGGGTTGGTCAAGACAAGGCAATTCCCTTTTCCTCTGTGTGTTGTCTCCGTAGTAGAGAATACAGAGGAATGGCTTCCCAGACTCCTCACTCAATCCCTTTTGATCACCTTTTATGATCCACAGGTTATACGGTGGTAGTGTTCTTGCAGCCCCCACTACAGGGCTAAATTTAACATGAAAAAGCAACAGGCAAATACTGGAATACATGAAAGGTATCAAACCTCCCATCCCACCTGTTTCACTACACTGGCTTCTTTATCACCAGCTGCCAAGCAGAGTGCTGTCAACACTTTCTCAGCATACTGAGTCACTCCAGAGTCAGCATTAAGTATGAGGACTGCAAGGAGTTTGGCAGCCTGCAGTCTTGGGCCAGCCTGCCAGTCATCCATGTCAGCCAGCAGGCCAGGAAGGATGTGGTACAGGCTGCGCTGGACCAGACTGCGACACCCAATGCCAGGACGAACCTCTGGAACAAAGGTGTCCTAAAGTGAGTGAGTGAGTGAGTTAATGCAAATAAAGTAAGTGCCAGACATCAAAGGTCATGTGGTGCTGTGTTAAGGCTAAAGACAGATGGCAAAGCAAAGAGACAGCAGTAAGGTAAAGTATGGGGAGAGAAAGAAGGGTTAGTTATAGTGAAATGGTTACATCAAATAAAGGATGTGACCTTATCAAAGAACGCCAAATTCAGAGTCATAGTGGGATTTACAGCCATCAGTAAAACAGGAATGCACTTGGCATGAGTAGAAAAGTGTTCAAGAAAAAGGGATCATAAGATGTAAGTTGATGTATCAGACTTGAAAGAACATAGATAAAAAGTAGGCAGTGGAGGTTATTTCTAGGGGAGCGGACATTTTTTTTGAGAAGAATAAAATTAATCAGTTATGATAATGGTAGGAATAGGAGTACTGGGATCTTGGAGAGAGGATGAATTATATAACAAGGATTCACGAAAGAATCCAGGAGGTAAAGGATAATCAACAAAACATTTTGTGGTAAATGTAGCTGAAGGGGTGAGAGGGGCAGGGTGGGGGGGGAAGGATGAAGGGGAGGGAGAGGGGAAGAAGGGGGAGGGGATAGGGAAGTTAGGTGGAGGATGAACTTCTGCTGGAACACAGAGGGTGTTATTGGAAGTTGAATGTGATGAGGTAGAGGATGGGCAAGGGAGTTGCTTATAGTAAAGCCTAATTGTAACATTTGATAGTGCTGTGTACGCTCTGCTACACTACAGTGTTAATCTTCAACAGCAAATGCAAAAAGAAAGATAGGTAGCACTAATCTTCACCTTTACCAGGGATGGATTTAGTTTAGTTGCCCCTTAATCTATGAATACTGAATATTTTTTATCAAGCATTCAGCTAAACATCACCACAGATGGTTTGGTAGTTTGTGGGATATCTTATACCACCGATATCAGTTTAAACCATGAAACTCAACACTCAAATTTGGGGGCCAACTTATTTGAAGGTCAATTTGTCTGCCGGGATATACGGTCTGTTTTTATGATTAAAATGTTGTCTTATCAGCCGAGACATACAGTAAGATTGAGGAAAGTACAGGTCTGGACACAAGTGGTTGAATAGGAAGGTAAAGGAATTGGTGCAACAGAGTAAAAGGAAAGTGGATGAAAAGTTTGCTATAAAGTTGAGTAAAGTTTAATGAGAATAAAATGTTTTGGAAGAAAGTAAGAAAGAAGGAAGAAAGACAATGAAAAGTGAAGATGTAAAGGATACAAAGGAGGTGAAAAGAGTAAGGAAAAGTCATTCTGAACACTAAATTAATGAGAAAACAGTAGAGGAAGCAATAGCGTTGAGCATAAATATGGAAGCGGATAGAAAGCCAATAAGTGTGCAGAAAGAAATTAATAGAAAGGAAGTTAAAGAAAGCAATATACAAACTTAAGCGTGGTACAGCTGTAGCCATAGATGGAATAACTGTAAGAATGTTACAATATGTAGGAGAAAGAGTTGTAACCTTGCATGAAGACAGAGAGGTACTAGATGAGTGGAGGAAGGCAATTATTGTGTTGCTGCATAAAGGTAAAGGTTGTAAAGATGAATGTAATAATTATACAGGGTTAAGTTTGCTTAGTGTGACAGGAAAAGTGTTTGGGAGTATCCTGACAGAGAGACTGATGGAAGTTACTGAAGGGGAATTGTGTGTCCTAGGATGAGAGGAAGGCCAGTTGTAAGATGTAAGAATAAGTTAAGGGAGTACCTGCATGAAAGAGTTGCTGATAGAGGGAGATGGATTGAATAAGCAAGGAAGGAGTGCATCAATAGGGAGAGGTGGATGCTCTTCTGTCATGACCATTCCTCGATAGGACGTTCCTTCAGGAAACAACACGTCAGAGACTATAGATAGACTAGATAAATGATATGGTAACTTTGAGAACAAAGTACTATTCTTTTATATTACAATAACTGTGCAGCCTTTATTTAACATATTCCGGTCCCAATGTTGTTGTTGTTCTATTTATGTAACACAAAGTAAGTAACACAAACCTACAAGCCTTTGCACGAGTCTCCTAACAAGTACTGACAATACATTCAACTATATGATTGCTCACCTCCGGCTGGATAGTCTGTTATGGCAACGTCAAAATCAATTTCCTGCTTCAGCTGATCCATGTTTTCTTCTTCATATTTGTGGCCAACTAGTTCCCAAAGTTTAGTGGCCTTACATCGCACATCCTGGTCCTCATCTTTTAACCTAATGAAGAAAAAAATATGATCATAATTCCCAAGAATCTTGCATGATGTATCATTTATTATTTGGTAAAATTTTACTTCTTCACCATAATGGCGTCTGCTTACGAAATAAAATGGCGTCTGCACCTTGTCCAACTCCTTACTTTTGGTCATAAAGAACATTTGATATTTTCTAAATTAACCTAACATAACATAACCTAAATTAAACAAACCTTAACCTACATTGACAAATAACATAACCTTGTTTAAACCAAACTAAACTTTATTTTTCGAAGAGAAGGTCTCACAGAAAACATTGAATATCTCACAAACTAAGAATTTGTGACGGAAATGTAATTAAGAAAACCTTCTCAAATCAGGTAATGCAAAAATATAACCTTAAATTCTCTAGAGCATTCTGGTGAAGATGTAAAATAATGCCTGTAATTTTCTATTAGTAAATAATTACAGACTTTGTTACAGAGAATAAATTAAAAGAAGCTTAAACACAAGAATAAAATACGTATCATGTATTGGCTCCTGAACTAGAGTGAAGCACCTGCCAAAGGATAATGTTGAACCAAGCCACATGCATAACACTGTAACTTCCTCTTGTGTAACTCACCCAAAAAGCAGGAGTGGCAAGATGCGATGCCAATAAGAGTGTCTGTCAGGCATGTTGAGGGCCAGGTTACCTCCCACCTCCACCAACACCAGACGCACTTGAGGAAGGTCCATCACACACTGAGCCAGGGGACCACTCACATCCTGAATGACCTTGCTGTCTCCATACAACAGCAGGTCACCTGAAACAACATAGCAACGCTGTTGATTGGAAAACTATATTTACATTCTGAATGTTTTCATAATCACACACTGGGAGTAAATATCTTTTCTTAGCCTAGCTAGTGAAGGCAGTCTTGAAGTGTTATTTGAAGAACTAGAAGGCATCAAATGAGATAGATTTGGACCACGTGAGGTTAGAAGATCTGGAGAAGAATTCATAGGACTGAAAAATTGTAACATTTTTACTACAGATGACAAAAAGACAAGGAAGAACAAAGAACTAATACAAAATATTGAAACTTTGAGGGCATTGGTTTTGTTGTCCTGCAGCAGTACTGTGTCTGGACGTCACCAGACACACCATTCTACTGCAAAGGAGGCTAGCGACTAGCTCTGTGTGGGAGTCACCAACTCAGCAAAGCGGAGGCAGGTTACGCTGCAGTGTAAGGAGAGGCACTAGTGGTGGCATGGTACCTGCACAAGGCCAGGATATTCTTTCTCGGGTGCCCAAACCTCATCTTGGTAACTGATCACCGCCCACTGGTTGGCTTGTTTGGGGACAGGGCATTTGTACATTATCGGGTAAATACATTATATATGGTAATGGCAATGCGTGGTACAGAAGCTACTGTCATACATCTTCAGTACCATCACTTGTTCAATATTTAGATTTAAAACAAAATCTTGATAGTTTTCCTTCCTGTTGTAACCCTAAACTTCTTTCTTTTCTTCTAATCCCAATCATGTTATTGAATTCAACACACAGAAATGATAAAAAATTAGAGGCAGAAAAGGATTTAGTGATAATAGACAAAAAAATTAAACATTGAGGACCATTTGGCAGTAAAAGTGAATAAGACAAACAAACTTGTAGGTATTATTAGAAGAACATTTGTTGCCTTCGATGAAATAATGTTTAAAAACTTGTTTACTGCCCTTGTAAGACCACATTTAGAATACAATAACCAGATTTGGAGCCATTATTATAAGTCAAAAGACATCAAAAGTATTGAAAACATACAGAGGAGAGTCACAAAATTAATCCCCATTCTAAAAACATTGACAAATTAGGAAACATTAAGAAAAATTCACCTTCCTCCAATAGTTTATAGAAGAGCCAGAGGAGACATGATAGAAAACATACAACATTTTGACTGATAGAAAAATATGTGAAGATCTGTTTATAATTGAAGACACAAGTGCAAGAGGTCACACTAAGAACATTTACATGAGAAGCTCAAGACTAAATAGCAGGAAATATGCTTTTAGTGACTGGATGGTAAACACGTGCAACAATTTGCCGTCAATGCTAGATAATGAACTTTTTATGTGAGCAAACTAATCCTATATTTCTGTGCATTATTACAAATTTGTGATAGTTATTAATAGGATGTAATTGCTTAGGATGAATAGGTCTATGTAATGATACAGGTAAATTACCCCCTCACCCCCCCCCGTCCTGCAGTAAGATTGATTGGTGAAAGTTGCTGAAATGTTCCGAGGGTTAAATTATTTAGTGCCGAACCTTACCAGGGAGCAAACAACGGTTAATATAAACCAACACGACGGTCGTACAAATAGCCAATGATAATATAAACCAACACGACGGTCGTACAAATAACCAATGAGAACTTATGTGCCTGACAGTCATGCACACAGACACTGCCATATGGAATAACTATTTGCATGATAGTAGCGTAAATAGAGTGCTCTCATTATGCGTACAAGGTCATGTATATATCATCAGCCACAATGGCCATCCCGAGGAAGTGAAGTGTTGGAGATTATAGACAATGGAACAAAAAAGTTGACATACTGTACCTAGCGCAGTGATGGAAGCTATTCTGTTCCTGAAGCGCTGGTGGTGGAGGGCTTTGAGCAGCGGCTTCACCAACGACTCAGACTGCATGTGAAACTTTTCCTTTGTGGCTTTGGCGAGGCAGCTCACACACTCTGCAGCAGCCTTACGCACTTCAGGACACCCATCCACCACGCCCTCACGCAAGATATTTACAACGTCGTTTATATAAGGAACCATTCCCCCTTGAAACTGTGATGCCAGGGTAGAAAGTATATTTATCTGAACCAGCCTCACGTCCTCACTCTGTTCCAGGGTTGGTAAGGTAGCCAGTCTGTGGTGCATGGCAGGTATGAGGTGGACGAGATAGTCTTGCTTTAATAAAACATTCTGGATGAAGCACAGAATGATCTCCGATGCTTTGATTCTGTTCACCTCGGACTGATCGGCCAGACATGTGATGAGGTGCCTTAGTGAACACTTCAAAATGTTGGTTTGGGCCTCTTGGTCAGCCTTGGGTTCCCTCTCAAATGTAAGGTCATGCAGCTTCTCAAGAGCTTTTCTTCTCTTTGCTTTGTTGGTATGGTTTAATTCACTTACAATGGTGTTTAGTTCTGTGTGCAGCGTCGTGTGTGCACCCTCCGTCGCCATGACTGCATCTATGTAAACAAACAACCAACTTAACCCCACACCAAATAATAGTAAAGGAAGTTATTGAAATATAAAGATTACTTATGAAATAACAATAATTATCATATATTAAAATGAATATGACATAGTGTATTGATGAGTACAAATAAGGTGTGTGTGTGTGTGTGTGTGTGTGTGTGTGTGTGTGTGTGTGTGTCCCCGTTGTAACATCACATCCTGTTGTTGTTGTGAGTAATGTTGGAGTGACAGTGTGTGGTGGAAGGAGGAAGGAACAAGCAAGGAGTAGACTAAAGAGGCAGTGTTTATTAGGTAAAAACATAATTATTTGCCAGTACAAGATGCGACGGACTTAATTGTTCCATTACTTGATCGCGGGATTAGAAGAAGAAAAAAGTTTAGGGTTACAACAGGAAGGAAAATTAGCAAGACTTTCTTTTACATCTAAATATTCAACAAGTCATATTATTGAAGATGTATGACAGTAGCTTCTTGCTATAACGATATATAATGTATTCACCAGATAACATACAAATTACTAATGTGGTTGTTGACTGTTGAGGTTACTTAAGACTACCATATGTAACTTTCATCATAATGAATCTGACATGACGTTTCACAGACAGAGGAATGGCAGGTGGTTTCCGTTACAAGATATGGGATCCTCCACTCATAGTTTCACAGATCATAACAATGCAGGTAAGAACAATTATTTCTTCCCATAATTGACCTGACCTTTGCCATGAATTATATCGTAACGTGTGTATATAGCCTCTGTTTGCCGCCGTCTTGCAGGCTGGGATAATATGGAGATAAGGTTAGCCTACTCATTTTGAGGTTAGGACTATTTTGCTTTAACAAGTTTTCGGAAGTTGATATATATTGCATGATATTATAAAACCTTAATTCTATCTGATATGTAAGTATTAACCTCGGGAGAACACGCTAAGGTATTATTTTACATCTTCACCAGAACGCTCTAGAGAATTCAGGGCTATATTTTTGCATTATCTGATGTATTTTGAGGTTTTCTTGGTTACATTTCTGTCGCAAATTCTTAGTTTGTGAGATATTCAATGTTTTCTGTGAGACCTTCTCTTCGAAAAGTAAAGTTTAGGTTGTTTTGAACAAGGTTCTGTTATTTGTCAATGTAGGTTAAGGTTTGGTTAATTCAAGTTATGTTATGTTAGGTTAATTTAGAAGCTATCAAAAGTTCTCTATGACCAAAAGTAGGGAGTTGGACGAGGTGCAGACGCCATTTTATTTCGTAAACAGACGAAATTATGGTGAAGATGTAAAATTTTACCGACGCTAATGTTATCTTGTTATTGCAGGCTGTGTTTTATGTTGGTCTGGGCATCTGGGTGGCATCACTCGACATCTTCACTGGCCACCACCGCTCTCTTGACAGTCTCTTCAAATACCAGGTAAAGGCAAGATAAAGAAATGGGCTAAAATGGAGATAAGATTAGCCTACTAATTTTGAGGCTCTAGCTAAAATAACCTAACCCTAATGCCAACCTAACCTAACCCTAACACCAACCTAACCTAACCCTAAACCTAACCTAGCCTAACCTAACCCTAACCTAACCTAACTCTGCGGGGCTGTAACCAGATATCTGACATGTAAGTATTAACCTCGGGAGAAGACGCTAATGTTATCTCCATATTATCCAAGAAATGTATTGAAGTGATTGAATATTCATCTAAGACTAGGCAATTATAGCCATGTAGACATCTGAGCCACACCATTGCATACCTGGTTATCTTGCTGGTGAATTTGCACCCATTCAAATCCCGCCATGTTGTTCTGTTGCTTGGTTCCAACTTTCCAACAGGAGTTTTTATTTTTGTTCTAATCTAACCTAACTTAACCTAACCTAACCAGATCTAACAAAATGGGTTCTCTACTGTCCTAGCCTCCCACCAGTGAGTTGTATAAAATTAATACCTCAGAAATTAATGATTTCCAACGGATAAGTTGCTGAGTCAATAGGTAGCTTTAAAAGACAGTTGGATGAGAGTATGGATAGGGATGACAGGTGGGATGGATAAATATTGGATTATTCCAAGGGTGGGGGACAAGGAACTGCCTGGTGTAGGTCATCAACTGGCCTCTTGCAGTCTCCTCAATTCTTATGTTCTTAATAGAGCAGTGTGTTATATTTACACAAGTCACCTTATACAACACATAGGGGTAAATATTCCGCAGTAGTTTGTGGTCTTTTTCAGAAATTTGGGTCTCTTTTCCGGACGAAATTTGATGCTGTTTCTTATCGAGGTGGTGATTTTTTTGTAGAAATTTGTAAAAATGTGATTTAAAAAAAATTTTCAGTCTCAATTTCACAATTTTCCACATAAATACTTCTGAAGAAAGATAGTCTGCACCTCAGAAGTAAAACAACTCCTCCCTCCACAAAATTAAATTAAAAAATAACTCATAACTGGTTCTGTCTGATCACTGTGGCTTAATTTTTTTTTTTCTTATCTTTTATTAAATTTAACTTTCCCTAATCTAACCTAGCCATGTCAGTTACATGTTAGGATACTAATCTAACCTAACCTATCAAAACCTAGTATTTTTAAGATCAAATATAACTTTACCTAACCTAACCTCGTCAGTTGAATGTTGGGATGATATTCCACTGAAGTTGGCCGTCTCAATAGATGTTAATACTTATCTTTTCTGTCTTATTTTTGGGTCAGTAGTATTTACCATCTAACTTCATAGGCAAGGGTACCTTCACTAACTTCACAAATCACCAAGAGAGTAACTTTCTTATACCATGACCACAGGAGGGGAACTGAATTAAAATGAAGTGAATTCTATCGGGTTTAGAGCTGCCTATTCCTACTTGAATGGAAACTTAAAACGTGACTGTGATGGATTAAAACAAAAAAAATCACACTGGGCCCTCTGGCGTGATCTCTGTTGCCTCAGACATAACATTATTGTGCTGGGAAGGGTGTCTGCGCTGTGCATCATCTATGTAGTAATACTTATTCATACATAAATTTCTATTGGTTTCCAGAAATAGATAACTACTGTACAATATAATAACCCAAAAATAATACAAAAAAGATAAGTAGCTCAAGTGTTCAACTACGCATGAGAATTTTTTTTAATATTTCAATTTCTTTCGGAAATAGTAATGCCTGTGGAGACCAGTAACATTATTTGGAATATTATCCCACCAATGTGTCCTTCGCAGTGAGACTGATGCAATATGTACTGGAACAATACCATCTTGCCTGGTGGGGACAGTACTGGTCTGGGGAATTACATAAAGATCCAAACCACACAGACCCAACTAGGTGGTCCATCCTTATCTTAGAGTAGAGAGATGAGCTTTGTGCAATAGCAGTATTGTAACCTATCGGGTTTAACTGAGGTGTGTGAAGATTACTGGTGTGCAAAGAAAGAACTTGACTATTGGGAAAAGGAAAACACAAAAGTAATCCCATCCTCGCCTTCACGTGGTGCACACTGTTAGTATTCTAAAAGCAGGAGAACTGACAGGAAGGATGCTGCTCAACATTAGCAGTGATTATATCGTTTTTATTTTTGACAATTTTTGACGACCATGTTCCTCCACCTTGCCTTAGGAGGGAGAAAGCATGCCTGGGAGTTATTTCAGTTAACATGAATGGCTTGAGTGCTTAAGGAAGGTTGGACGTTATGGGGATACAAGAAACCTATAAAAAGGATGTAGAGTGATGGAGTGTGTGATGGGGAGTGAGAGTGACGTATGGGAGGTGATGGATGGAGGTGTGGTGTGGAGTGGAGTGGATGAGGAAGAGAAGGGAAGGGTGAGCACTCCTAATATATCCTAGGGTATGGGAAGGCATAGAAACACATGGATGGTAAGAGGCTATGATAGTATGAATAATTTGAAAGGTAGGAATAGTGAAATATGCTTAGGTCTGTGTGTATGTACTTGTAGGTGAAAGTACCAGAAACGGGAGAGGAGATGAAGTTTTGGATTGATGTGAATGAGTGTTTGATGGACATTGGAAGTGTTAATTGAAAATATGAATGGAAGTATTGGATGTAATGATAGCAGGTGTGGTGGCAAAGTGGCACGTGGATCATACCTGCATTATACAAAGCTTTTTGTTTATAATCACCATGTACTTGCATATACAATTGTTAGTCCGAGTGGCTGGAGCACATCACACTTCTACAGACATTTGTTTACAATTGCAATGCCTTGATGCCTCAGTAACAATCTCACACAACTCAGCCGCCCAGTCTTTTCTGCGCCACATTTGAGCTTGTTACAGGTAGGTTGTAATCATAAAACTTATGCCCCTTACACTGTGTAGGTCCTTGTCTGGGGTGCAGAGAGTCCCTGAAGTCCCAGGTAAGAGTTAGTAACAATACACTTAGCAGGGTGTCAGTGTACGTGGCTTAGTAGAAGGGTGACTTCTGTTTGTTGTTGCTTGTAAGGACACAGGCAGGACGTGCTGGTGGTGATACAGTGGCGGGGTGAAAGGGGCTTATGTACTTATGTGTGAGGACAAGTGTTACTGTAATGGTAAGTGGTGTTATAATGATAATGATGCACAGTCCAATCTGTGTTTCCCTTCAGTCCTGTAGCCAGTAAGGGTGTTGCAAGTTTCTCTTCACAGGCAACAACAAACAGAAGTCACCCTCCTACTAAGGCATGTACACTGATCCTGTGCTAAGTGTATTGTTACTAACTCTTCCCTGGGGCCTCAGGGGCTCTCTGCACCCCAGGTAAGGATCCACACAAGTGTGAGGGGTGCAGATTTTACAATAACAACATATATGTAACACTGTATCAAACTCAAAAGTGTTTCATGAGATTGAGAGCCGTGCTGAGAGGATGAAAGGTTAACAACAAGTTCAGTCATGAACGTCCTGAGGGTGCCATGGGCACAGTATACCCTCCCTTTTTCCTTGCCCTTACTCTCCATGGGGGTTATGGGGAGCAGACCAGTTATATCCCCCACTTACACTCGGCTCACCATGGCCAATCATGAAAATTCTAAATCAACAGGTGGACTGGGGAATGCATCTAAAAAAAAATCATCCCCCCGACTTCCCTGGCTTTGACAAGGACACACCTCTGACCACGTCTCTGAAAACTCCCCCCCTAACCTGTCAACTCCCTCGCCCTTGCACCTGTTTCCCTAACACCAACCCCTACTACTATTACAACCACCTTAGAACCATATATAACCACAAAAAGTAAAACCACTCACCAACTCTCCACCCTGGCCTCTCCCTCTTTCATAACCCAGACTGTTCCCTCCTCCTCTCACCCTCGCCCATATCCCTGCTCATGCTCCATACTCAGTAAACACTTTCCAATTCCAGAAATGCATCCAAAGACAGGTGGGAAGGGTAACCTTCCACACAGCCTGACAGGTCTCACCTAGTCATTGTTGAGCTGGAGCTATTAAATCTGCCCAGACGGCCTCAGTTGGTCTGACTGTTCTCCTGACCTTTTTGAACTGATTGCAGATGAACATGATATCACTCATGTGTCTTGCTTTACCATTAATCCTCATGGCCGTCGCAAGTACCCACCAAATATTGCAAGAACTGCATTTAAAGGACAAGATCTTCCAGACAGGGTATACATAGGTGGAGCCTTCTGTAAGGTTAAACCTTACATTTCACTGTCAGTGCCAAAACTGCTGGAGATCCGGACATCCAGCAAAATACTGTAGAACCACTGCACGTTGCCCTCTCTGTGCCTCACCTGGCCATACCCGTATAAACTGCCCTTCAACAATACACATCTGTGCAAACTGCACCCAAGAACATGTTTTCTTTAGAGGCTGTCCTGTTTACAAATTTGAATGGGAAGTTGTTGCCCTCCGCTTCAAACATGACCTAACACTCAAAGAAGCTAGACAAGAAGCCCGTCTCTGTGGCTTCCAACAGGTTCCTCTCTCTCAGCGCATCTCCACCAACACCCTTCAGACCATAGCTAGTACTACCTTTCCCTCTACTACATCCTATCCTCCATCCTACAGTCATACCTCTTCCTCTCCCAGTCCTTTTGTTCCTTCATCTAGCATAATTACTTCTTTCACTGTTATTATCCTCTCTTCATCTTTTGTCACCCTTCCTGTAGTTCCTTCATTGGCAGTGACTAATATTTTTTCTTTACTAGACCCTGACACCCCAACCTCTACTCCTTCAACTTCAAACTTCGCTCGCCTCCCACGCCGTATTCTTAGTACACTAATCAAACGTCACTCCTGTGCTTCTCCTCCAAAACCATCTACTGATCCTACTTCATCCTTAATCATTAAAACTTCTTCCCAATAGTCTTCTACCAAGAAAAACTTTACTCCCACTGTCTTCTCTCCTCCTTCCCCTAGTGAAACCATCTCTGATATTGAAGTCTTTACAGAAAAACCTTTCATTGATGTCTCACTTCCTTCCCCATCCTCTACCTCAACACATTCAACTTCTGATAACTGTCTCTGTGTTCCAGCAGAAGTTCATCCTCTAATCCATGACCTTCTGCCCTTTCCCTACCCTCTCCCCCGTCTTCCCCTCACCCTTCTTCCCCTCCCATCCCTTCAGCTACATCAACCACAAAATCTCTTCTTGACTATCTTTCACCTCCCGTGAATCCCTGTTATATAAAGTTGCTGCCCTCCGCTTCAAACATGACCTAACACTCAAAGAAGCTAGACAAGAAGCCCATCTCAGTGGCTTCTAACAGGTTTCTCTCTCTCAACGCATCCTTTTTCTTGAACACTTTTCTTTCCTTCCATTATCACAACTCGTTAATATCCTTTCCTAAAATTGTCCACCCGTAGAAATGACCTCCACTGCCAACTCTCTATGTTCTTCCAAGTCTGATCAACTAACTTACATCTTATGATCCCTTTTTCTTGAACAGTTTTCTCTTCATGCCAATTGCATTCCTGTTTTTACTGATGGTTATAAATCTCACTATGGCTCTGGTGTTACTGTTCTTTTAACTCACATCCTCCATTTGATCAAATTTCACTATAACTAACCTTTCTTTCCTTCCCCACACTTTGCTCTGCCATCTGCCTTTTAGTTTGACATAGCGCCATATGACCTTTGATTTGATGTCTGGCACTTACTTTTTTTGCATTAACTCACTCACTCACTCCTATGGACTGATATCCAGGAGCTTCAAGTTTCCAACATAATATGTATTCCACAAGCAGAATGCAAAGTGTGGTCTAACTATGGAACCACATGCATATTGTATTGAAGTACCTGTTATCAGTAAGTTATGAACAATTCTACCTTGCACACATTAACTTAAACACTAGCATTGTACCCTTCAGCCTCTCAACCACTTTTCAGAGACAGCACCCACTCCTTACCACTATTTTATTTTAGGGATTAGCTACAATGTGTTTAGTAGAAAGTCTTAATAAGGAGTCTGGAAGCTGCTTGGATTTTAATGGCAGAGCTACAGGAGCAAAGGTTAGACTGCTGGGAGTGTGTTCTGATGATAACTCTCACGTGGGAACAAGTCTGTTAAAATTGGTTGTGTATTATTTCCTGTAAGATTCATCACCTTCTACATACATTAAGGTTGAACAAATGTACCAATAATAGTGTGTTTTCTTCCACAGGAACTCCAGGTGAAAGAGGTTCATGGCCGGACAGTGATGGCAGCGTTCATCCTTAATGCTCTCACCAGGTGTGTACACATAAGAGAACACTCTTAATTAAGCAGGAAGTTATTTATTTATTTTTTTTTTTTACCTATTTGTGTTTTCCCTTAGCCAGTACCCTTTTAATGTTGTATGTAAAAAAATTAAAATTAAAATTAAAAAATTAAAAAAAGCTATCATCATTTTGTGTAATGCAATTAAAATTTGAATAACAAAAACAGGTGCTGAACTATTCAAATTAAATTTTTTCACTATATGAACATTAATGTCTGCTATAACTCTATCTTATGACTTTGATAAAGGTAAGAAAGGTAGCACCACGCATCAAACATTACAAATAATAACTTCACCACCATTACCACAGTTCCCTCGGCCTGTGGAAAGTGGTGCAGAGAACGAAGCAGTGTCTGGATTTCACAGTAACAGCCCATGTGATCCACCTGTGTGCCAGCTGGTGGTACAATGGCCACCTGCCCTCCCAGCCCTCAGTGTGGCTCCTCAACCTGGTCACCATCACTCTTATGTGTGTGTTGGGCGAGTACTTGTGTATGCGTACGGAGATGCAACACATTCCTGTGCTCGGCTCATCCAAAGTAGACCTGTGAGAGAGAGAGAGAGAGAGAGAGAGAGAGAGAATGTGTGTGTGTGTGTGTGTGTGTTTATTTACCTAGTTGTATTTGCCAGCTGCAGTATACACGGCCTGAGCTACACTCGTGTGGTCCTGTCTCCGTATCTATATTTTTCCAGTCTTTCCTTTAGTTGTTGTACATTCTTTGCCATTATCACCTCTTTCAGTCTATTCCAAGTATCTATTATTAGCTGTAATTTTTTCCCCCCTTTCATTCAAGCAAATTCCTTTTTTCTTGTGTCCCCTCAAATTTCTAGTCTCTCCTTTTCTTGTCAATTTTAGCTCTTTTCTATCTGTTTCCTCCAGGTTGTTCATCAATTTATATATTGTGATTAAGTCAACTCTTTCTCTTCTTTCTTTCAATGTTGTTAAATGCATTTCTTTTAATCTTTCCTCATATGTTAGGTCTTCCAATTCTGGCACCATCTTAGTTGCAATTCTCTATATTCTTTCTAATTTCAACACATACTTTTTCTTGTGCAGGGACCATATTACTAATGCATATTTCGGTTTTAGTCTAATCATTGTAGTTATAATTTTTCTCATCATATCTTTATCTAGGAAATGAAAAGCTATTAATTTATTTCTTAGCATTCTGAATATCACCAAATATTTTATCTATAGGATATTTTGTCCTAACTTATATATCCATGAGGGTGTCATTGCACTCTTTCTCATTTCCAATATATGGTTTTTTTTTGCATTAAATTCCATTTCCCATGTCTTGTTCCATTCATATATCTTGTTTATATCATTCTGTAGCTCCTCACAATCCTTGTGGTTTCCTATCTTTCTTAGCAATTTTGCATCATCTGCAAATAGACTTATGTAACTGTTTACTCCTTCTGTCATGTCATTTACATATATTAAAAACATTATTGGTGCCAAAACTGATCCCTGTGGTACTCCACTTTTCACTTCTCTCCATTCAGATTTTTCATCCTTTACTACTGTTCTCATTTCCCTTCCTTTCAGGTAGTCTTCCATCCAGTTCTTTAATGTTTCTGTCAATCCTCCAATGTGTTCCAACTTCCATAGTAATCTCCTGTGCGGAACCTTATCAAATGCCTTTTTAAAGTCTAAATATATGCAATCCGCCCATCCATCTCTTTCTTGTGTTATATCTATTACTCTTGAATAAAAACTTAATCAGTTGGTGACACACTATCTTCCTGTTCTGAATCCAAATTGTCTATCTGATATTATTCCTTCTCTTTCTAAGTAATCAATCCATTGTTTCTTGATGACCTTCTCACATGTCTTGCACACTATGCTGCTCAATGACACTGGTCTATAATGAAGTGGTTCTTCTTTGTTTCCATTCTTGTAAATAGGCATTATATCAGATCTTTTCCATTCTTTAGGAACTTTCCTGTTTTCAGAGAACACACACACACACACACACACACACACACACACACACACACACACACACATAACCTACGAAGAGATTGAGAGAAATGAGTTTGCCAACATTGGAGGAGAGAAGAGAAAGAGGAGATCTGATTACGATGTACAAAATGGTAAATCACATAGAGAAGATTGACAGACAGAATTTGGTGACGGTAACTGGAGGTGTGGACAGGAGAACGAGAGGGCATTCAAAGAAGATTGTGAAGAGTCAGTGTTTGAGGGATGTTAAGAAGTACAGTTTTCCTCATAGAACGGTGGATATTTGGAATGGTTTGAGTGAAGAAGTTGTCACAGCACCCAGTGTGCATACATTGAAGGAAAAATTGGATAAATATAGATATGGAGACAGGACATAATGAGCCCTGCTCAAACCCTGTAAAATACAACTAGGTAAATACAATTAGGTAAATACATATATATCATCAATTGGCTCAACCATTTCTTGTCTGCATCCCAAGATGTATCCTGATATCCCATCTGGTCCTATTGTTTTCCTCTCATCCAATTCCTTCATCATTTCCTTTATTTCTTTTGTATTTATCTTGGATTCCCTATTTTCTTTCTTTCTTTCTTTCTTTCTTTCTTCCTATTTTATCCTCTGGATTTTTAAAGTCAGATTCTGTTGTAAACACTTTCTGAAAATTTTAATTTAATACTTAACTCATTTCTTTCTGGTTCTTATATAGTACTTCCTTATTTTCCTTCAATTTCTTTATACTTTCTTTGTTTTAAAAATCTATAAAAGTTTTGGTTCTTCCTTACATTCGTCAACTGTATCTCTTTCATCTCATCTCTTCTTACCATTTCATATTCATTCCTTTTAATTTATATTCTTCTTTCATTCTTTGAATTTGTTTTCTTTTTATTCTCTTCCATGCTTCGTCCTTTTTCTTTTTTCGGGCCCTTAGGCCCTCTTTAAGCCCTCATTTTCATTCTTCAATTTATCAATCTCCTTCATTTACTTTCTTCAGGTTGTCAATTTCCTTACTCAACGCGATCATTTTCTTACTCCACTCAGTAAACTTCAATTGCCAGCCATTAATAAAATGCAACATTATTTCAATAGATTCTTTTCATCCACTCACTTCTTCCTTTACTCTGTTCATCTCTATCCTTTTGTCTCCTTCAGCCTCAATTTTTCTTAATCTCACCATGGTTTTGGCTATATCCACATCTTGTTCGTTGAAACCTTTGAAGGCCATCGGGAAGGCAATCAACCTCTCGTCCATTCTCAGTTTTTTTTCTAGTCCTCCACTTTACACAAACTTTTATTCAATATTTTCAGCTTCTCCCTAACTTACTCTCCTATTTGGTAAGAGACAGGACCTCTTTGTTGGGAATTTTTTGCCATTATCACCTCTTCTTTCAGTCCATTCCTAGTAGTATATTGTGATTAAGGGTGTGTATTTACTTAGTTGTAACATACAGGAAAAGAGCTATGATAGTACTGTCCCGTCTCCAAATATACTATTATCCAGTTTGCTTTTGAAGTCGTGAATATTTGTTGCATTAATCACTTCTGCATCAAGTTTATTCCAGACTTCTATGCTTCTAGTATATGGGAAGCTATATTTCTTTGTCTCTCTTGCATGTAGTCCTTTTTAGTTTTTTCTTGTGTCCTCTTGTTGTTCTGTCGTCCCACACAAATAGATATTCTCTGTCAATTTTATCCAGACCTTTTGATGCTCTATACACTGCTATAAAGTCTCCCGTCCTCTTCTTTTCTCAAGAGTTGGCACTTTCAGCTTAGAAATTCTTTCTTCATGCTGTAAATTATGTGGTGACCAAACACACACTGATCACACACTGTCTGTGTGTGTGTGTGTGCGCGCGTATATGTGTGAAAGGGAAAGGAAGAGATTGAAATCATGTCATTTATATTGTTGTTGTTTTTTCTTCAAAATGTTACATGCTTTTATTTTTCACTGTATATTAAACTTCTAAATAAATGTATTTACATATGAAATCTTATATGTGCATTCATCACTCATCTGTGTATTATATATGTTTTATGTTTTATGTTGTTTGTTCAGCTATTTGCACGTAATTTGAACGCCTCCATGTAAAAGCATTATGTATTAATATTTGTGGCCTGTTTCTCACTGCAGTTTGCTATTTACTTAAACATCATTTGTGATTGTAATGGTCATTTTTGTATCTTTTTGAAGATTTTATTAATATAGAAAAAGACATAGTTTTCTAGAAAGGGCAAAGCTGGAGGTAGTTAAGTGACATAGACAGGACAGGAGATAAAAAAATGAGTAAATAAACATAGTCTGAAACAGAAGGTGAAACGTTAAGCCGAGGAGTTATAGATTAAGATAGTGTTGAAGGCCCATTGGATTGCAGAGGTGTAAGCATCCAGAAGGATAAGAAACATCTGATTGGAGTGAATTTTAGTGATATGGTTAGCAAACTTGTGATGTACACCTGATATCGAGGTCATTAATTATACAAAGCAACAGCTGGTGTTCAGTAGTGTAGGTGTAAGGCTGGTGGGGATCAGATTGTGAAACTTTTTCAGATTATAAAAGAGCAGTGAGATTTTTTAATAAATTATGTTTGTGTAAAGGTATTTTATAGTGTCATCTATCCATGTACCTAACTTATATTTCCCTTAACCAATAAACTGGTAAGCCTCTCATGAGGCTGGCAGGAAACCTGATGTACCTTTCTTGGAACAGCAAATTTCACATTGCCTCCATAAAGTTGGTGAGGCTTGTACTCGTATAACCTTGAATCTTTATAAGTGGTTAGAATAACCTTTCAAGTTGAATATAGCACCTTAATCAAGTGGATATCATCATTTGGTGAGGCAGTGGCCTAGTGGCTAGTGTGCGGGGCATATCAACCCAGAGTCCCGAGTTCAAGTCACAGCATGAGCTGGCCACTTTTCTTTGGAAAAACCGCTGAGTGGCCAATGATCACCCTGCTGCCAGACAATGGGTAAGTGCTTCAGTGGGAGCGGGGATAATTACTGTGTGTTTCACTTTGGCAAGGACGAGGTTCACTGGAGCTGTGGGGTGTACACTCGCTGCTACCGACCACGCTGGTACCAAGGGAAGAGATATCCGTGGTGAAAGCCTATGAAGTGTCATTGAAGACAAATGTAACGTGAAGCCGCCCACTCGTACCCAAAAGTCCATCCCAAGAATCACACTTATAACCAGTCCCGACACCACAATAAACCTATGTTTTTTTCTGTAAACAGCACCAACTTCCACACTTAGAAATATTTGTCCCACTATAGGAAGTGGTTCATTGAAAGCACTACTTGCGGGAATATTACATGGCACTGTGTTCTGTGTGCTTCTCACTGAAGGCGTCTTCGCTCACTAACCAATAATCACTGACACTCTATACAAGGGCACTCAACATCTCCAGTTGTAAAAGAACCTCCATGTAACTGGGGATGTGAGACATGACACAGTCCAGCTCCACAGGTGGAAGCATGCGTTGAGGCGCCCGGTGCCTTCCCTTGGGTGCCTGTACCACAGACATCATGCACTGAAAACAGGAAATTCCTGACGCTCGGTACGCTGCCCATCATGTAGATGCGTAACAGGCCTCACTGAAAATCAGGTAACGCAGAAACACGTGGCTTCCAAGAAGGTCCTCCCGTTGCCTTGTGTAACAAACCCTCCAACCTCCTTGGTGTATTTGAGAACAATAGTAGCACTGCAGGGGTCTGTTACCACTTTCTTGTCTGGTTGTGCCCAGCGCGTTGTGGGGAGTTAGCACCTGGAGGTGAGGTTGGATAGGCAAACTGCCGACACGTGCTCTGGTTCTAAGAACATAAGAAATGATGAGACTGCAAGAGGCCAGTTGATGACCTACACGAGGCAGTTCCTTGTCCCCCACCCTTGGAATAATCCAATATTTAGCCATCCCACCTGTCATCCCTATCCATACTCTGATCCAACCGTCTTTTAAAGTTACCTATTGACTCAGCACTTACTAAGTGTCTACCCAACCTATACCAATCATTCACGACTCTGTTAGTGAACCAATATCTACCTATGTCTCTCCTGAATCTAAGTTTTTCTAGCTTGTACCCATTTCCACGTGTCCTATCCTGACTACTAAATTCTAAAACCTGATCAATGTTTCCCTTATTAATTCCTTTTACCCATTTGAAAACCTCAATCATATCCCCTCTTGCCCTCCTTTTCTCTAGGGAGTGGAGATTAAGACATTTTAACCTCTTTGTAGGGTAAATTTCTCAGCCCCTGAATCATCTTGGTCATTCTTCTCTGGACTGCCTCCAAGGAGCCTATATCCTTCCTATAATAAGGGGACCAAAACTGAGCTGCATAATCTAAGTGGGGTCTAACTAGCGCTAAATACAACCTCAGAATGACCTCAGAACTCCTATTTGTGACACACCTACTAATAAATCACAGTATCTTGTTGGCCCTATTTCTAGCTATAATACACTGTTCCCTGGGGCGCAAGTCACTGCTTATTTGAACTCCTAAGTCACTGACAGTCCTGCTCCAGTAAGCCAGTGTTGTCCTTACCCCATGCGGGATCTAGTTGTGCCTCTTGCTCGACACATGCAGCCGTTGCTCCACAAAGGTGTAGTCTTAACAGAACACTCTGGTAGTCTGGCTTGGTCCATGCACTCACCCCTAGCATAGTGTTGGCTGTCTGAACATTGCTGGTGAGGTGTCATTGCCAAAGGTAAGCGAAAGCGGCACCAATAGGCGGGACTGGTCCGAGGACTTTCCTGTGCCAGGGCCCCTTTATCTTTTTACCCAATACCGCTCTCAAGCGTTCTCATTTTGTTTCGTACCAGCTGGCCGGCTAACTCTGCATTACTCAGGTCTGGAACAATGAATTCAGGATCCTGGTGAGATACATTCCAGGCCATTACCTGTTCTGGTGGTCTGGCAGGGAAACCATATACTATCAGCTGGTGTGGAGACTATACTGTGGTGGCATTCCTTGATGTGTTGTGGCTGAACTGCAGGTGAGGTACCATTTCGGGCCATTGGTTGACATTGTTTGCACACCACACAGGCACCACAGGTTATCCACCAACTGATTCTGCCTCCCCACCTGGGCCTGGCTGCGGGAATGGTAGGACGACCCAAGTTGTTGCTGGATACCTGCTTCCCGGCAAAAAGTCTGCCTGGAATACATGAAACGTGAAATGTGGGTCCCTGTCAGAAGAGAAGAGAATGATTACTGCTTCCGTGTCAGAGATCCATCTCTTTGTGCCGAACGCATAACAGAGATTATTGTCTCTGGCATGGAAGCGTACATCCTACACACTTTCTCTAGCATCAAAGCTCACAAACTTTGGTTCAACTTTGCTTGTTCTCGTACTATCCATGATAGAGAGGCACATGGTACACATGGTACCTCAGCCTTCCATCTCCTGATACTCACGCTTTTTATACCTTTACCCGGAATAATGCCAATTCTGTTCTCCAACTAGCTAAAACCTCCTTCATAGATAGGAAATGTCAAAATCTTTCTAGTAATAATTTTCCTTGTGACTTTTGGCATCTAGCCAAAAATATCTGCAACAATTTTTTCTCTTCATCTTTCCCTCCCTTACTTCACCCAGATTGCTCCCCTGCCTTCCCCTCTTTCTCTAAGACTGAACTCTTTGCTCAAATTTTTGCTGATAACTCCACATTGGATGAGAGAAAAATGAATGCAGACACCATAGGACATCTAACTTCTTGGAAGCTGATTTAGCAAGAGTAAAGATATGAAATACATTGTATATGAGATTGATCGTATATACGAAACATCCTAAACCTATACATCATATAATACAGGCGTGGTTTAATCATGCTGCTTTCCATTAATTTCTATCACGAAAAATCATCCTTCCTGGCTCTTTTCACACCGTTCATCCATTCCGTTCATGTACTTCCTCTCAACCTCACATCAGATTCTACTATTCTCTTCACCAGCCAGTCCTCCTCACTCCTCACTCCACACTCTGATCTGCTCAAACACCAACTCAAGATGTACCTCTCTTTAAAAACTATTATTGCCTCCATCACTTGAAAGCTGAAGTCGTCTTGAAATCAAACAATAACATAATTAAAAAACAGTGATATCTTGGAACTCAAACATAATTCTTTCCAGGAGGCAGTTTGAAATCCAAAAAGTTTGAATTCCATAGAAAATTTACCTATAAGAAAAATTGAAAAGTAAAATAATCAATTCCTAGACCCTGAAAATAAATAATAATTCAAAACGAAACAATTGATAATTAAATAAGATCTAAACATAACTGCATTTGGTTAATATTCCACAGGAGTTGACAGTCTGTACAGGCAATGCAACTTACCTTTTCTGTATTTTTTTGGGGCTCAGTATATTGTACGATCCTATCTGTTGTGGATACGACCTCAGCTCTTGTGCCCATTTGCCAGACTGACCTGTGCTTGGGTGGGATGTACTTCTCTTCCGCTGTGGGGGTCTGGGGGCTAAGTGAGATGACTGTATATGTATGTGTGCATGTATGTGTGTATGAGTGTGTGTATGTGTGCATGGGTGTGTGTATGCATACCTTGTCTTGGCTACCAGCCATTTAGGGGGAAAATAGCCTAGTATATAGATAGATAGACAGATACTGTACAAATTATCTATTTCCGGAAACCAATAGAAATTTGTGTGTGAATAGATGATCCACAGGGAAGAAAACACTCACCCCATCAAAATAGTGTGTCATGGATGCAGACCGAGGCCTCAGCTGCTGCCTCAACACCCAGGGACGCTGTTAAGTGGTCAAAGATAGCATTCCATTCATACCATTTATAAGGGATGGATAAATTTGAATTCAGTGCCTGCCGAGAAGTTGTGATTATAAGGTTTATTTGGATGAGGATAAAGAAAATGGAAGTGTGGTAATTCAGGCCGGGAGCTTGTTTTCAACTTTGTGCTAGAAATGGTTCAGGTTAGATCCAAAAAGCTGGTGTGGGGAGCAGATTCCCAACATTCAACTGAGGAGGTAAGGTTAGATTTAATTGTAAAAAGGTTAGGTTTCGATAGGTTTAGTTAGATTTATTATCCAAACAGTCAACTGACAAGGCTAGATTAGGTTATGAAGAATTAGATTTAATTATAAAAAAAAGTGATTTGACCAAGTAGGCATTAGTCAGCGGCTGTTGGGAGCGGCTGACGAGTGGACGGAAATCAGTGGCGAGTTGTTTTTTTCTTCTTTATTTACAGAGTTTTATTATACCTCTAAGGTGCAGACTACCTTTTTTCTGTGATGATTTTGATGCTTTTTTCTTTGCAGTAATTTCTTTTTGTGAAAAATTGTGAAAAAAAACCTATTTTTCCAATGGAAAGATCATCTAAGTTAGCTCAGATAAAAGATGTCCATGTCTCCCAAAAAAGACCAAATTCTACAGAATATTTACCGTGCATTTACCTTAGTGAGAAGTCCTGATAACCAAAGTGGAAGGTGTAGATGAGGTGAGGTTACTGTTAGGAAGAGGAAGCATCTTCCATAAACACATCAGGTAAGTGTCCTTCTAGTGTTCTTGTTCTCTTCTCACTCTTACTAATACCACTGCTACAAGGCTGGGATTCACTGGCTTCACTACACTTATTTTCTACCAAAAACTTTTCCAATGTTGCCTTTTCTAGAGTTTCCTTAAATCACTTTGTTACTGAACAAGTTAATTCCTTAATTCCATTACTGGAAGTAGGAAGTACTCCCATTCCACTTTCATGCTTAGCAATAACTTCCTCCTTCACCATTGACAATTGTGGTTCATACAGTCTTTCTATTATCCTTCGTTGCCTCAACATTCTTCTTGGATGCCATGGTGAATGGACAAAAATTAATGGTGCAAATACAAGTAAAACAAGCGAGGGTTGTGCAAGCGATACTTTCACCAGAGCAAGAAACCAAGTGAGCAAACAATACATGTGGTAGGTTTGAATTCTGAAGCAATATATATATATATATATATATATATATATATATATATATATATATATATATATATATATATATATGTATATATATATATATATATATATATATATATATATATATATATATATATATATATATATATATATATATATATATATATATATATATATATATATATATATTAAAAAATAAATAAATAAATAAATAAAAAAAAAAAAAATCACATTCCAAGTTATTTGAGATAAGAGGCATTCAAGTTCCAAGCAACCATTGTATTGGTCATAAGCACCAGCACAAGATATACAAACAATCTACATTATAAATATAAAATTCATCATCAACAAGATAATATCAGAATATAAATCAAATCCAGCAACAAGAGAGCAACACAGACCAAATTAAAATGTCTCTGTGACATATCTGAACCACTTCTTTGAGGCAAAACATGACTTATTGACACACAATGGACAATTATGTAAGAACTGTTCAGAGCAGCGCTGGGTGCTGCGGAGGTGCTTGCTTGCTACATCCACCAGCGCATCAATGAACAGTGGATGGTCATTGGGCGCAGCACAACGCAAAATAAGCTCAGCTCCAACCTGTTGAGGGTGAAGCACATACAATTTTGTTCAAAGTTATACATAAAAAATTTGATAATGTAATAGGAAAACAAAGTATTCCCCTAAAACTAAGCTGCAAATTATTGAAGTCATATGATTTTCTATGAGGTCAGATGTAAAATTTTTCACTAAAATAAAAATTGCATGAGAATAAATAAAAAATATGTGTGCAAAAAAAAATACTATTATGACACAACATATGAAATAGTAGTTACCTCCTTCCCGACATCCTGTGCATATTCAATGTCTAACTCATGGAGGGTTTCAATATGGTCACTGGTGAAGGCAATGGGTACCAGGATCATGTTCTTCCGGCCTCTCTGAACAAGACCTGCGGCAGTACAGTCATGAAGAATAATGAAACTATAATAATGCAGCTTACTGGAGCTATCAATGGTGGTGTCCATATACAGGTTGACTATCAATAATCCGGCAATCAATATTCCAGTTCCATCAGTTTTCCAGCATGAAAACATAAACATAAACGATGCCTCCTGAAAACAGTGATGTGCCAACCCAGAAAATTTGAAACTGTGCTCTGAAATTCATGCCTGAAAACTGATGGAACCGGAATATTGATTGCCGGATTAGTACATATTTTCATCTTTCAATTGACAGAAATTGAGAATCAGAGAAAGAAAGAATATAAACTAGCAAGGAATTAATAAGTAAGGTAATGAGAAGAATTGAGATATGAAAAGAACCGAAGCTGTTTTATAGAATTATTAATGGAAAAATAAAACATAAAGAAAGTATAACTAGATTGAAGGAAAATAAGGAAGTATATGAGAACCTGAAACAAATTAGTGAAGTACTAAATAAAAATTTTCAGCAAGTGTTCAAAACCGAATCTGATTAAAAAAAACAAAAAGGTATAAGATAACAACTGATATATTGGAAATCAGGATAAAAAGAGAAGAGATAATAGAAATGATGAAGGAATTGGATGGAAGGAAAGCAATAGACCAACCAGATGGGATATCAGGATACATCTTTAAAGAGTGTCGACAAGAAATAGCAGAGCAAATTTGTGATATAATTGAGTGTTCTCTGAAAACAGGAAAGGTCCCTAAAGAATGGAAAAGATCTGATATAATGCCTATTTACAAGAATGGAAACAAAGAAGAACCACTTCATTATAGACCAGTGTCATTGAGCAGCATAGTGTGCAAGACATGTGAGAAGGTCATCAAGAAACAATGGATTGATTACTTAGAAAGAGAAGGAATAATATCAGATAGACAATTTGGATTCAGAACAGGAAGATCGTGTGTCACCAACTGATTAAGTTTTTATTCAAGAGTAATAGATATAACACAAGAAAGAGATGGATGGGCGGATTGCATATATTTAGACTTAAAAAGGCATTTGATAAGGTTCCACACAGGAGATTACTATGGAAGTTGGAACACATTGGAGGATTGAAAGGAACATTAAAGAACTGGATGGAAGACTACCTGAAAGGAAGGGAAATGAGAACAGTAGTAAAGGATGAAAAATCAGAATGGAGAGAAGTGAAAAGTGGAGTACCACAGGGATCAGTTTTGGCACCAATAATGTTTTTAATATATGTAAATGACATGACAGAAGGAGTAAGCAGTTACATAAGTCTGTTTACAGATGATGCAAAATTACTAAGTTAGATTCCATCTCAGGAAAAAAAATCCCGTTCAGCAACTCTTCCAAATTTTCTCAATTCATGCATTCCTTTTAGCAAATTTGTAACTGATTTACAAAAATTTAATAATGACAGACATTTCCCATTATCTTCTTATTATTATTAATATGTTTCACTATATGATGATGGGAGACGTCAGTATTATCATTACATATACTGGTGTAATGCAATACTTTACCAGGTGGACGGAAGGTTGTCTATTTTAGTTTGTTGATTTTATCAGCACAGATAATACTTGTTACATCTATTTATATGCTTACAAAAAAAAAGCTATACACAATGTATTTTATTGTTTTTCAAAAAACTATGTTGTCTTTAGCAGTACAGTATATCAGTGACCTATTTGCTTGGTAAAAGGAATGCATGGATTGGGACAATTTGGGAGAGGGTTGCCGAACGACATTTTCTTTCCTGAGATGGAATGTGCTATGGGTAAATACATATACACTCCTCTCACTTATCCCCTTAGGAGCCAAGAAAAGAAGAGAGGTACCCAAATACAGGGCGACAATAATAATGCAACCAAAATGGCATATGAAAACTCAAAATTATGATCAATGAGAAAATGTTGCTATCTACCTATCTATGTACCCAGCTAATAACCCCATTACAAGGGAATAGCCAAGACAAGGCATTGAAGGCTCAGGAACACTTTACATACAAATAGCTATCTATCTATCTATCTATATACCAGGCTATTATCCCCCTAAAGGGAAATACATTTGTTCCTTATTTCTCAAACAAAACAACCACACAGCAAGACAACCCACCCTTAATAGCATCATCAGTGGCCGGGGACAGCCATGGCAGCGGCCCAACCTTACTCTGCCACACTAGCCGGTAAGGGTTAGTGAAGCCCAACTCCTGCATCACCAGCTGCACTGTGGCTCCTACCTCAGCTGAGTACGGGTCTCCTCGATTAACTTGCTGCAAATATTATGGTTGTTAATTCAATTTTGTAGTATTTCTGGTAACTTGTAATGGGTTGGATATTATTGTTATGTTTTTTTGGGGGGGGCAAAACGCCTTCCCAAACATAACCAATATGTTCTATATTATTCAAATAAAGCCTCACATGCAGATATTAAAGGCAACAGAGTTATTCATATGGTGATGCCAATGCACTGTATGGGGATGAAATGTGAAGTATGGTAGTAACAGAGAATAAGAGATTAAATGCAATGAAGATAAGATGTGTGAGGAGTATATGTGTGGAGTAATGCATCAGGACTGAGTGAGGAAAGAGGAGGTGCAAAGGAAAACCGGTGTTATGAGAGTTAGCCGGTTGGGCAGAGCAATGTGTTGAGGTGGTCTGAACATATGAAGGGAATGGGGGAGAACTGTTTAAAGATCTGATGTGAGAGGTGTGAGGTTGAAAGGAAGGCCACAAATGGTCTGGTTGGATAGCGTGAAAACAGTGTTGAATGAAAGAGGAATGTCTGTGGAGCAAGGATGGATGACTTTGTGTGACAGAGATGAGTGGAGAGCAGTGGTACAAAGGAGTACAAAGGAAGAACAGACAGCAACAGCCCTACTGAACCAAACGAGGCTGTCTGTATGGCTAGACTCTACTACTATAGTATCAACAGGTTAGCGATGAAAGGACCGCAAAGTGGAAGGCTCCTCCCCACCCACCCTTCTCTCTTGTTGAAGTTGGCCAGAAAAGGAAGCGATACCATGTAGCATGGTAAAACTAGCATGAAATTTGTACAGATAAGTAAGATGGCAAAAATGGGATCACTGCAATCCCCCCAACTGAACACACAGGATTGGTAAAATGATGACTGGTGGGCTTTGGGGCAGAGTTTGAATGTACAGAGTCCTTTTGGTAACTCTGGAACATTCATTAATTCATTGGGGGCATACACCGAGGGATGCGTCATCTTATCCATCTTACAACGCCAGCCTCGGCGATCACCCGGTGCAAGTCTCCATGCAAGCACCCTTCCCATACCAAGTAACTCCCAACAGGAAGCATGGACTTGCCTGAGTCACAAACTTTGTGGGCGCCCCCTTGGCCTCCTCCACCCTTGACTATCCCTTTCAGAAATAACCTGAGAAGCAGGATCAGCCACATGCCAATATAGCTGCACTTGACGTTGGTGGACTATGTTGGTAATAGCATCAGTCTCACGGAGCAATCACTGATTTGACACAAAGTCATTCCAGTGATACTTGTGACTTGTACTGCCAACCACCCACATACCCAGGAGACTGTCTGCTGTCTCAACTGGTGAACCCATAGTGTTCCACCACATAACTAGACAGCTACATCCCTCCTAGATGGTGCGGAAATATAAAGTAAAATATCTGAGAGAATAATGAATAATAAATTCAATGTGAAAGGTGCTGTTTGTAAAAGAATGACTGAATGCCACTTCCCTTGAAGAAAATTACTCTGGACGAGGAGGCAACAGGGATATCAAAGAAATATATCTCAGGCTGATATCTCCTTAAAGGGTGGTGGTAGCTGAGACAAGGCGTAGACATGGGATCAGGGAAAAATTAATCTCCCTTCCACTTCTACACCCTGTCTCAGAGTAGGATCAAAGATTAAATAATCCCCCTGAACTAGGTAACTAAAGACCATATAGTTCTGGTAGAGTTAATGAGAGGGTGCTCCCCCTCTCACCAAGTTAAGGTGCTGTAAACCAGGATGGAACTCACACCCTTTAGGACACAAGTGAAGCACTCTACATCAGAGGTATCTGGTCCCCATAGTCTCATAGTATGATGAAACAATACAAAAGAGTGGCTCCAAAGACTCCTCACTCCATCCCCATTAGATGACTTTTACTAGCAGGGAATACAGTAGTAGTAATCTTAAACCCTGGCCATCGATGTGCACCCAGGACAGGTCTCCCTACCACAGGCAGAACCATACGCAGAACCACACGGAGAACCAAACGGAGAACCACACGGAGAACCAAAGGCAGAACCACAGGGAGAACCAAAGGAAGAACCACAGGGAGAACCACAGGGAGAACCACAGGCAGAACCACACGGAGAACCACAGGGAGAACCACAGGGAGAACCACAGGCAGAACCACATGCAGAACCACACGGAGAACCACAGGCAGAACCACAGGGAGAACCACACGCAGAACCACAGGGAGAACCACAGGCAGAACCACAGGGAGAACCACACGCAGAACCACACGGAGAACCACAGGGAGAACCACAGGGAGAACCACACGGAGAACCACAGGGAGAACCACACGCAGAACCACACGGAGAACCACAGGGAGAACCACAGGGAGAACCACAGGCAGAACCACAGGGAGAACCACACGCAGAACCACACGGAGAACCACACGCAGAACCACACGGAGAACCACAGGGAGAACCACAGGGAGAACCACACGCGAGAACCACAGGCAGAACCACAGGAAGAACCACACGCAGAACCACACGGAGAACCACACGCAGAACCACAGGGAGAACCACAGGCAGAACCACACGGAGAACCGCAGGCAGAACCACAGGCAGAACCACACGGAGAACCACACGGAGAACCACAGGCAGAACCACAGGCAGAACCACAGGGAGAATCACACGGAGAACCACAGACAGAACCACAGGCAGAACCACAGGGAGAACCACAGACAGAACCACAGGGAGAACCACACGGAGAACCACAGACAGAACCACAGGCAGAACCACAGGCAGAACCACACGGAGAACCACAGACAGAACCACAGGCAGAACCACAGGGAGAACCACAGACAGAACCACAGGGAGAACCACACGGAGAACCACAGACAGAACCACAGGCAGAACCACAGGCAGAACCACACGGAGAACCACAGACAGAACCACAGGCAGAACCACAGGCAGAACCACACGGAGAACCACAGACAGAACCACAGGCAGAACCACACGGAGAACCACAGACAGAACCACAGGCAGAACCACAGGGAGAACCACACGCAGAACCACAGACAGAACCACAGGCAGAACCACAGGGAGAACCACAGGGAGAACCACAGGCAGAACCACAGGCAGAACCACAGGGAGAACCACAGGCAGAACCACAGACAGAACCACAGGCAGAACCACAGGGAGAACCACAGGCAGAACCACAGGGAGAACCACAGGGAGAACCACAGGGAGAACCACAGGCAGAACCACAGGCAGAACCACAGGGAGAACCACAGGGAGAACCACAGGCAGAACCACAGGGAGAACCACAGGCAGAACCACAGGGAGAACCACAGGCAGAACCACAGGCAGAACCACAGGGAGAACCACAGGCAGAACCACAGGGAGAACCACAGGCAGAACCACAGGGAGAACCACAGGCAGAACCACAGGGAGAACCACAGGGAGAACCACAGGGAGAACCACAGGCAGAACCACAGGGAGAACCACAGGCAGAACCACAGGGAGAACCACAGGGAGAACCACAGGCAGAACCACAGGGAGAACCACAGGGAGAACCACAGGGAGAACCACAGGCAGAACCACAGGGAGAACCACAGGCAGAACCACAGGGAGAACCACAGGGAGAACCACAGGCAGAACCACAGGGAGAACCACAGGGAGAACCACAGGCAGAACTAAAGAGATCAATGAGTAAAATGATAGAGAATAGGCTGTTGTGTCTACAAGGCAGTAAAAGAGTAAGACAAGTGTACAGGATATACAAAGGAATTTCAAGGTAAAATTTCTTTGAAGTGAATTTAGAATGAATGAGATCTTCAGTGTTCAATATTCATAATTGGACAATACCTAGGTAGAAAGATGTTGATGTCAAGTCAAAGGTGGCCATCCTGCATCAACTATCACTCTCAATCAAAATAACTGATTTTAGACAACAAACTCACTCTCAAAGGTAGCGAATGAGCCGAAAAGAGAATGAATACATCCTTTCGTTTTTCAACAGGAAACTTTTCCAGCTCATTCTTTATGTTCTGAGCAAAGCATTTCACCAGGAAGGAGTTGGTGCTCCACCGATCTATGACACTCCACTTCAGCTTGGTGTCAGTGGACCTGTGTGTGGAAAGACTTTGTTGGGAAGCATACATTTTAACACCTACTACCAATGTCTCTGTACAACAACCTAAATGTCTTCAATACATCATCACCTTATTTTTTATGACTATATAACACCTTGATTTTTTTTTCAAAACACCTCACTTGGTTGGACACAGACAAGTATCCTTTTTCAAAAGCCTATTCCAACTTACCTGTTGGCATAGAACTTGTGGATGGCATTCATGCTGGATCCCGTAGTGCTGCAGCTGTACTGGGGATACTGTGAGAAAGCCACACACTTCTCTGCTCCTTCCCTGCCACATGAGGATGGGTGCTATCACGACTGGAAGGTCTCACCATCAGTTATAAAAGTTACAATAAATACTCAAAATTTTTGATAATACTCCTAATGAATACCCAGCATGACCTACTGTTCTATCTGGTGTAGTGTATCCTCGGTCAAGGGATGAGCATATCTGAACCCAACATAGTGCTTGTGCGGTGCTGTCTCCGGACACAACTTATCCAGGCGCTCACACATCAGCTTTCCCTGTGGAATGAAAAAATTACCATGAAATTCAGGTATTAATGTACAAATGTCAGTATAACTTATCGACACAGAAAACTTACTTGGCCCATGGTGCATTCTCAAATTAAGAAATGCTCAGCATTCAATCACTAACCAAATACCTCTCCAACAATGGTGGGTATTAAGGACCAAAGACAAACTACAAATTGTCAGCCAAACAAAACGCACTTAGGTGCTATGTAGCTAAGTATACCCAGAAGTGAGGTGAGGTGAGGTGGGGTGGTGTGGTGTGAGGTGAGGTGGGGTGGTGTGAGGTGAGGTGAGGTGGGGTGGTGTGAGGTGAGGTGAGGTGGGGTGGTGTGAGGTGAGGTGAAATGGGGTGGTGTGAGGTGGTGTGAGGTGTGTTTAATAACATACACCACTCATTGCAAAGTAACACAATTATTACATGTAATTTACAGATTTCATAATAAGGTAGCTACATAACCTGTTACCACTTTATATAATGTACCAGGTGTTATATTCACCTGTAAATCTGTCCACTTGAAAATGGGAGAGCCCCCTCCAATTTCACCATACTTCTGCTGGATGCTTGGTGTGCGTCTCTTGGCAATCCAGGGGCCCATGCGGCTGTGGGTGGGAGCATTTTGAGTCTTAACCAACTATCCTAAATATATCTATAGTCTCTGCTACCTCACTCCCACTAGGAACACCTCCCTAAGTGGTGGTCACATGAGAAAAACCTTCACCTCTCCCTATCCAAACATTCTCTCCTTGCTTGTTAAAGTCCTCCCCTTCAATCAGCATCTCTTTCACGCATGCATTCCCTTACCCTATCACTTCATCTTCCAAGTGGCCTTCCTCTCCTACTAGGACACTCGATTTCACTCACATACACTTTTTTCACATACTCTTTGACCAAACCACCTCAATGTAATTTTTTTTTTCACCCATTCCACCAATCTACATTCCACTCCATCTGCTTACATTCCCATGCCACGTCATTCATATACACTTCCATTGCTCTCTATATCTAATTACCAGGGTGTTATTCCCCTTAAGGAGTAGCCAAGACAAGGCAAACATACACACAAACACACACACTCCTCTCACTTAGCCCCTAGACACACATAGGAGGAGAGAAGCACACACACCCAAACACTGCATTAGGTCAATCACGCAAATGGTTTATCCTTGCTGCTTCATATTTAGCTCATGCCTTCTCCCTCCAAGCCCCTTATATGATCCAAGGGTCACACCAGATGCACGAGAACTTCCTCCAAGGATCGTCAAGGCTGTGTCATTAATCATGCATTCACCATTGCTACCCATTCACTTCTATCATGTATAATCGTCCTTCCTCGCTCCACACACATTCCTCTTTCATTCAATGCTCTTTTCTTCACCTCCTTGGACACATTTCTCTCTCTCATAACCCTTGCAAGTCCTCCTATCACACATACCTTTCACTGTCTTATATCTCCTTTCATCTCTTCACTACTTAACAATCACATCCCAGAGAGCTTCACTATCAACTCTTCTCATATGCTTTATTTCTAGGTCCATGAAGGCTGCATACAGTGTTTCACCCTTTCCTAAGTACTCCTTTACCATCATTTTAATTGTAAATATATGGTTCACACAGCCTTTGCTCCTTACTAACCTTCCCTTCAGTTACTTCCATCAGTCTCTCTATTAAGACTCTCCCATACACTTTTCCTGTCACTCTGAGCAAACTTATCCCTCTATAACTATTACATTATTCTTAACTTTCTTTTTTATGCAGGGGTAAGTACAATAATTACCTTCTTTCACTCATCTGGTACTTCTCTGTCTCCATGCAAAGTCACATTCCACCCCTGTTTCTCCTCCTTATTTTAATATTTCTTCAGTTATTCTATCCACGCTTGCAGCTTTACCACACTTAAGTTTGTCTATTGCTTTCTTTACTTCCTTTCTGCATACATACACGCTTTCCATTTACTTCCACACCCATGCTTGACTCTATTGTTTCTCATTATATGTTCAGCATAACTCTTCTATACTCCTTTCATCTCCTCTTTACCTCTTACATGCACTCCATCCTCTCCCTTAATTCTCACATTCACAATTCCATTTACTCTCTCTTTCTTAAACTTCCTTCTAAAACAGCTTCTTATTTTCATTAAACTTCTCACTCAGATTTATAGCAAACTCTTCATCCACTTTCCTTTAACTCTTTCACCAACTCCTTTACAAAGTGGATTCAACAACTTGTACTCAATTCTCCTCCTCACTCTTATTCCTTCTTTCACATTTCTTGGCAGCATTTTCTTATATACTACTCTCCTCTTCCTTTCTATAGCCTCCTATATCTCATTTGTCCACCATGCACTTCCCTTTCTCTGGCTCCTCAAAGCTCTATAACCAATCACTTCTGTGGTCACTGCATCTTTAAACACTGTAAATCTCACTAACACTTTATCCCTCTCCAATTGTCATCCTAGCTTCTTTTATACTCCTCTCTATCCTCTTTGCTATCCATCTTACCCACCTTTCCTTGCCCTTTTTCCTTCCATACTCCCATCTACCTTCTATCTTTATCTTAGTTAACACAACATAGTAATCTGACCCTTCTAACATCCCTCTCACTGCCTCTCACACTCAACACATTCTTCACCAATTTTTTGTATAATGGTATATTCTTATCCGTATCATCTCTCTTTCTCCATGTATACTTGTAAATTATCTTATGCTGAAAAAAGGAGTTTGCTAAGAACAGCTGTCTTTCCACACGTATGTCCACTAGGTACTCATCATTTTCATTCACTCCATCCACGCTCCACTTTCCCACCACACCTGCTATCATTCTTTCCAACCTTCTATTCATATCTCCAATCAACACGATTCTACTCCCTCTTCCAATCTCCATCAGACACTCATTCACATAATTACAAAACTTCCTCTTCTCCATGTGTCTCTATGCCTTGCCATACCCTTGCAGACATTGGGAGTGCACACCCTTCCTTTCCTCTTCTCTTGCTTTTCTCATCCACTCCACACCAGTATCCCTTCCATCCCCTTCCCATACTTCACTCTACTCCCTATCATGCAATCTATCACTCCACAACCTTATATATGGGTTTCTTGTACCTCTATATTGCCTAACCTTCCTCAAAATTCTCCACTAATTCCCTTCTTCTTAAAGTGCTCAGGCCATTTACATTCACTTTTCAACATAAATTCTCCCTTCCTGGTTAAACTTCATTAGTTACAATACATTGTCAAGATAACATCCAAAACTATTAACATGCTATCATTAGTGAAAAAAAATTCAAAGGAAGATGCCCAGACTGTGGAGCCAGCCTTACAGACTGTCCCTGCACTGGGGGACCCTAACCAGGCCCAAAACCAAACACCACCCACACAAAGCACACCATGTCCTACTGTAAGTAGTCAGAACAATGTTAATAGCAGTGGTAATAGAACACCAGAGTCTGCCTCAGGGAATCAGACAGAGCAACAAGTGCCCTCTCCCCCACAGGATGCAGGCACTAACCAAAATGAAACACCCATATGCCGCTACTACAGAAGAGGCATATGTAAGTATGGCTCTGCCGGTAAAGAGTGTAATTTTAGACACCCAAAACAGTGCAAGAAACTCACGAACCATGGTACCAGAGGTGAGCAAGGGTGCAAACTTGGAAAGAAATGTACCATGTTCCACCCTATTATGTGCCGGAACTCTCTCAGGAGTCAGGAATGTTTTGTGAAGTCCTGCAGGTACACACACATTAGGGGCACACAGAGAGTAAGAGAAGCACCGGTCTCACAAGCTCAATCCTACACTGCTGAAACAGAAGGTCGGGCGAGAACCTATATCCCAAGCTCACCAACACCACCTCCACAAGGCCCTGGCCTAGACACCACAGGTAGTGAGCATTTTTTAGGGCTGGTGACTGGAATGAGGCTCGACATGGCGAACCTCATCAAAGCCATGGAATCCCAGGCAGTGCTTATGTCCAACCTCCTGAAGGAGAATCGACAGAGTTGGACGACACAAGTCCCACCGAACCAGACCTCTCCCTGACTCAATGCTCTAACCTCCTGCTAGAAAAGATCATAATGGCCAACATTCAGGGCCTCTACCCAAAAACTAACCAAAACAAGGTACCATTTCTGAAAGAACTGTCAATAGAAGAGGACCCAATGCTTATTGCCATCACTGAAACACACTTAACAAGCGGAGTAAAAGATGCAGAAGTAAACATGAAAAATTACACACCATTCAGAACTGACCGGGAATCAAGAAGTCATGGGGGTGTCATGCTATACATAAGAAATGACCTCTCCCTAGACACAAGGCAAATCCTTTCCTTCTCTAATGGTGAGGTAGAGTTAATAGCTGTCCATCTAAAGTCAATGGACCTCATTGTTGTGAACTGTTACCGTCCACCTCAGTGTACTCTACAAAACTTCAAAACTGCAATTGAACACATTAGCAGACTAATAGATAGTCTCCATAGGCCCATGCCAGATATAATCCTGTGTGGGGACTTCAATTTCCCCTTCATCAAATGGCCCGAAGGCAGTATCTCTGGGGGTACACTAGAGGACCAAGCACAAGCCAGACTCCTACTTGAGCTCACGGATAAAGTTTTCCTCGACCAACAAATAACAACGCCCACCAGACTGCGGAACATCCTAGATCTTTTCTTCACAAACAATCAAGACACAGTAAGTCATTACAGAATGGAGAAAACAATCTTCTCAGACCACAACCTGATCACCATCGATACAGCGTACAGGAAAACTGGGACAGAACAACCTGAAGCAAACACTCCAGACTCCTCGCCATTCACAACACTGAACTTCTTCAGTGACAAGATCAACTGGGAACAAGTTCAACGCAGCATCAATGAAGTAGATTGGGACCAAAATATGGAAGGAAATAACCCAAACACCATGCTGCAAGCCCTAAACACCAAACTACTGGAGATCTGCAGGGCCCACATCCCAAAAAGGAGGAGAGGAGCAAACATCAAGCATCATGCCATTCCAAGGGACAGAAGAATACTGATGCAGAGGAGAGCTTCACTCAACAAACAACTAAACAAAACACAAAATGAAGGAAGACAACATGCAATCATCTCTAAACTAACTGAAACTGAACAGGAAATTAAACAGTCTCATACAACCCAGAGGATGAGTGAAGAAAACAAGGCAATAAACAGCATCAAACGTAATCCTAAATACTTCAGCTACTGCAAAAAATTCTCCAAATTAAAAACACAGGTTGGACCACTCCGAACAGAGGAAGGCACAATAACAACAAACCCAAAGAAAAACTGTCAGTTGCTGCTGCAACAATACAACAGTGTGTATAGCAATCCACAACCTCAAGCAACAATACACAACCCAGTTTCCTTCTTTGCCGATGACCCAAATAACCCGGCCACACTCACTGACATTGATGTTACGGCAGAGGACATCACCATGGGCATCAAAGAACTGAAACTGAACTCTGCAGCAGGACCAGATGGAGTGCCGGCCATCCTGCTACTAAAATGCAGTGAGGCTCTGGCACAGCCACTACTCAAACTGTGGCGGTGTTCCCTGGATACAGGAACGGTACCGAGCCACCTTAAGAAAGCCACCGTGTGTCCAATATACAAGGGTGGAGACAGAAGCCTATCCAAAAACTACAGACCAGTGGCTCTTACATCACACCTCATCAAAGTTTTTGAGAAATGTGCCAGAAACAAAATCATTGCACATATGGAAGACCACACCCTACACAGTGTCAATCAGCATGGGTTCAGGAAAGGGAGGTCCTGCCTGTCAAAACTCCTGGCACACTATGACTGGGTCTTACAGAACCTGGGAGAGGGAAAAAATGTGGATGTCGTGTTTCTGGATTTTGCCAAAGCCTTTGACAAGGTCGATCACGGCATTTTACTCCACAAAATCAAGTCCCTGGGAATCATAGGAAAACTGGGGCTCTGGCTACACAACTTCCTCACGGGACGGACTCAATCAGTCACAGTGAATGGATACAAATGTGAAGAAGCCGAAGTAATTAGTGGAGTACCACAGGATTCAGTGCTGGGCCCACTGCTCTTCCTAATACACATGGGAGACATTGGCAAGAGGGTGGAAAACTCTTTCCTCTCCTCATTTGCTGATGACACCAGTATCAGCCGTCCAGTCACCAGTGTGGAAGAAGTACTCCACCTACAAGAAGACCTCAACACAGTATATGCTTGGGCTGCGGCAAGCAACATGGAATTTAATGAAGAAAAATTTGAAATGTTGAGGCACGGTCCAAACCAAAACATCAAAGAGGAAACCAAGCTGCACACCGAAGGACGGAAAGACATCACCCCACAACCACATGTGAAATGCCTCGTTCACCTCAGCGATGACTGCTCCTTCCAACACCACATCACGGAGACAGTGAAAGAAGGCTAAGGGGATGGCAGGCTGGGTGTTGAGAACCTTCATCTCCAGGGAGCCTCAAGTAATGCTCACCCTCTGGAAGGCCCTGGTACAACCCACACTGGACTACTGCAGCCAGCTATGGTCCCCTCACAAGAAGGGTGACATCCAACAGCTAGAGACAGTGCAAAGGTCATTCACCAGACAGATCAGAGGGTTGAGGGACCTTGACTACTGGGATAGACTCAAGGAACTAAGCCTCTACTCACAACAGAGAAGAAGGGACAGGTACCGAGCCATCTACATGTGGAAGATCCTGGAGAAACTGGTGCCTGACCCCACACCCTCTGCACTACAACCCTACACCAGTGAAAGGACTGGACGCAAGTGTGGAAGGAGAAGCTTACCAACAAGAGCCCCACACAAAATAAAGACCTTGCTCGCAGCCAGCCTAGCGCATGAAGGGCCAAAAATATTTAATTCACTCCCAAAGGAGGTGAGGGGCATTACTGACTGCACAGTGAACACCTTCAAAACTGGCCTGGACGGGTTCCTGGGGTCAGTTCCTGACGAGCCTCCAGTACCGGGCTACACTGCCAGATGCAGGACCTCCAACTCCATACCGGCCCAGGTGGAACTAATGATTAGAGACGCCAGGGTGGGAAGCAGCGGTGGACCACCACGACTGTGAGGCATAGACCTCTAAGCAACACCAAGTAAACCAAGTAAGTAATATTAGACCCAGGAAGCTTTCACCATAGTGTACAAAAGGTATACATATTTGCCGCCTCTTGAAATATGTGGTTCAAATGTATATTACCCAAGGAAGAGTAGAGCTCTAAGGAGAGCCACAAAAATAGTACCATCACTCTGAAATCTCCCTTATGAAAAGCAGCGCTGTAAACGACATTCCCAAGCTTGAAAACAGAAGAGATAAAAGGGATATGATAGAAGTCTACATGATACTGAATAACCTTGAACACATAAACAAGCATTACCTTTTTTAAACAACAATTACAAACAGAAGAAGCCACTGCAAAAAATATATATATAAACACAAAACATAACACACATACACACAGAGTTGTAAACAAATGATACACATTACCAAACTATGTTGTGAATGCAGGATCTAAAACAGTATTAAAGAACCATTATGACAAACACAATTCAGATGGATATGAAAGTAGGCAACAAGATCTTGTATGTAGATCAGAAGTGAATCTCGTGGATTTCATTGTTAAGTCTTATTGGTAAATATGTATCGTGTGCAGTACAAAAATAATATACAGATTGGTTCACAGTTGTTATTCTACAGATTTACCCATTTTCTCTCTCTCTCTCTCTCTCTCTCTCTCTCTCTCTCTCTCTCTCTCTCTCTCTCTCTCTCTCTCTCTCTCTCTCTCTCTCTCTCTCTCAACTTGTTTTCAAAACAAGAGTTTTCAATCAAGAGACACCCTTCCTGTCCCTCTGTTGCGTCAACACTGAGGTTTTCACTACGACTATTTGCATATTATAAGGTCACTAATCTTTTTGGAAAAAGCTAAAGTATATATGAAAACTCAATGATTTGTATTGGCCACAGCTAATCCCATTCACTCTATATTTTGTTTCTGCCAATACTGTCCTGATCCATTACTTCCCATTCCTAGGTTTTCATTTCATAGGAAAGGAATAAGGGAAGGGAATATTCCATAAGAACATAAAAAATGATGAGACTGCAAGAGGCCAGTTGATGACCTACACGAGGCAGCTCCTTGCCCCCCACCCTTGGAATAATCCAATATTTAGCCATCCCACCTGTCATCCCTATCCATACTCTGATCCAACCGTGTTTTAAAGCTATCTATTGACTCAGCACTTACTACGTGTCTACCCAGCCTATTCCAATCGTTCACAACTCTGTTAGTGAACCAATATCTACCTATGTCTGTCCTGAATCTAAGTTTTTCTAGCTTGTACCCATTTCCACGTGTCCTATCCTGACTACTAAATTCTAAAACCTGATCAATGTTTCCCTTATTAATTCCTTTTACCCATTTGAAAACCTCAATCAAATCCCCTCTTGCTCTCCTTCTCTCTAGGGAGTGGAGATTAAGACGTTTTAACCTATCTTTGTAGGGTAAATTTCTCAGCCCCTGAATCATCTTGGTCATTCTTCTCTGGACTGCCTCCAAGGAGCCTATATCTTTCCTATAATAAGGGGACCAAAACTGAGCTGCATAATCTAAGTGGGGTCTTACTAGTGCTAAATACCTCAGAATGACCTCAGAACTCCTATTTGTCACACACCTACTAATAAATCCCATTATCTTGGCTCTATTTCTAGCTATAATACACTGTTCCCTGGGGCGCAAGTCACTGCTTATTTGAACTCCTAAGTCCCTCACACTATATGACTTTCCTAAGGTATTGTCATTTAATGGTCTACAGGCCTATTACCTTTACCTACACTCATAATGCTACACTTGTTAATATTAAACTGCATCTGCTATTTCTCTGACCACTCATACAGCCTATTTAAGTCAGCCTGCAGCATCCTAGCATCATCTAAATTCTTTACCGGTCTTCCTATCTTTGTGTCATCGGCAAATTTACTGATATCACTGTTTATTCCTGTCTCTAAGTCATTTATATAGATTATGAATAACAATGGTCCTAGTACTGATCCCTGTGGTACCCCACTAGTGACATTACCCCATTCTGATTTCTTCCCATTAATCTGTACCCTCTGTTCCCTACTAGTAAGCCATCCCCTAATCCACTCTAGTATCTTCCCACCTATGCCATGAGCCTTGACTTTACTTAACAGTCTCCTATGGGGTACTCTGTCAAAGGCTTTACTCAAGACCAAATAAACTCTATCATACTCGTCCCCCTTATCTATGGTTTCAAATACTTTCCTATAGAAGGATAATAAATTTGTGAGGCAGGACTTCCCCTTGCTAAAACCATGTTGACTATGTCTAATTAGCTTGTGTTCATCTAAATGTTTTCTAATTGCCCTTGCTATGATAGCTTCTAACATCTTGCCTACCACTGATGTTAAACTAATTGGGCGGTAGTTAGTACTTTCTGCCTTATCTCCTTTCTTGAATATAGGAACTACATTTGCCTGCCTCCATAGCCTAGGAACTACCCCTGTGTCTAGGGATTTTCTAAAAATCATCGCAATGGGTTCAACGAGTTCTTCTCTACATTCCCTAAGAATCCTCGTAAAAATGTCGTCCGGCCCTGGCGATTTAGTCTTTTTAAGTCTATCTATTTCCTTGCTAACTACTTCCCTACTTATGACTATTTCGCTTAATTTATCAACCTCTTGTCCCCTAAAGATCTGTACTGGCTCCAGTTCCCTACCCGACTCTTCCTGAGAAAATACGGACAAGAAGTATTTAT
Organism: Metacarcinus magister; assembly: GCA_029783475.1. Classification (NCBI taxonomy): domain Eukaryota; kingdom Metazoa; phylum Arthropoda; class Malacostraca; order Decapoda; family Cancridae; genus Metacarcinus; species Metacarcinus magister. The sequence continues at coordinate 8,407 of JAPQNM010002384.1, read as the reverse complement.
TTAATTCCTTACTAATTTCCTCACCATTTTCTATCAAGCTGCCATCCATTCCTTTAAGAGGTCCTATTCTTTCCTTTGTTTTAGCCTTGTACAGCTGATAGAATCCCTTTGGATCCTTCTGGGCATCTCTAGCTATCCTAACCTCATAATTCCTCTTTGCAGTCCTAATATCCTTTTTAACTTTCCTAGCTAGGTCATTATACTGCCCTACTACCTGTACTTCTCCCCTTTTAATTCTCCTATAGAGTCCCCTTTTTAATCCAATTTCCCTTCTAATGCTGCTATTCATCCATTTTGGATCATTTCTATTTGACCTAATCCTCCTCTTAGGTATATACTGTTCCTGCCCTGTATGAATTTCCCTAACTATGCTATTATAATGTAATTCTACCTCAGTGTTTTGATCCTCCTCTCTGCCTACTCCTATTCCCTCCCAATCTATACTCTGGAGGTGGTATCTGAGGCCCTGGTAATTGGCTTTTCTAAAATCTGGTACTAAAGCAGTGTTTTGTTCTATCTCCCTCTTTGCATTAATCTTGAATCTAATTTCGTGGTGGTCACTAACATCAAATCTAGCTCCTATCTCAACCTGACTGACCAAAGTTTCATTATTCGTGAAGACCAGATCTAAAATATTTCTCTGTCGCGTTGGTTCCCTTACAAGTTGTGTGAAAAAACCATCCTGGACGACATTTAAGAATTCCTCCGAGCACCCGTCTCCTGTCATACTATCCCAGTCTATTCTCCTATAATTAAAGTCCCCCATAATGCACACATTATTATACTTAGATGCCCTTGCAAGCTCCTGCATCAGGGGTGCACTAGCTGTTTCGTCTAAATCCGGAGGCCTATATATAATCCCTACAACAAACTTTTTCCCTCCTATAATAATGTCAATCCATAATGATTCTGTATTCCTATCTGTTTTTATTGTGTTTTAATGTGTTTCTAACATACAGTGCCACACCTCCCCCTCTCCTCCCTACTCTATCCCTGTGAAAAAAAGTGTATCCATCTATTCCTACTTCAGTTAAGAAATGTTTGCCTGCAATACCTAACCAAGTTTCTGTAATACCTATAATATCTAACTCTTCTACACATGCAATACCTCTAAGTGTGTCTATCTTATTTATTACACTTCTACTGTTTGTATAAAAGACACTAAGTTCATGTACCTCCCTCTCTTTACCCCGTCCTATGTCACTATTACCCTTACCTCTGTTAATATTTAGTTTCCCTGACTGGACTGCCTAACTGCCCTCTCAAGACACTCACTAAGCTCCTGCACCCCCTTCCTACTGAAGTGTATACCATCCCTGGCATACAGCTCCTGTCTCCCATAAAACCTGCTCCACTCATCCATAAAACCTACCCCATCCTCCCCACACATCCTCATCAACCTCTCGTTGAGGCCAAGGGCATGTGAGAGCCACCAGCCTCTAAACCCCTGTCTAGGGAGCACTCCTGACACTATACACCTCCTACCACTCTCCTTTATCTCCCTCAGAAGCTCCCTATACCTATCCACTAGCTCCTCTGACCTTACCCTGCCTACATCGTTCACTCCCACGTGAACCACCACTAACGCCTCCTTTCCCGTCTCCTCCACTACCCTCCTGTATCTCTCTACCACGTCCTGCACTCCAGCCCCAGGAAGACAACACGTCGTCCTCCTCTCCCTGTCGGCCTCACAGAAAGTCTCATCTAAATATTTAATCCTGGAGTCACCCAGAACTAACACTTCCTGCGACCCTTCTAACCTTTCCCTGTCCTTCCTCACCTTCCTTCCTCTCCTTCCCATCTAACTTCCTCCTCACTATCCACTATCTTCGCCTTGGGTGTCCTGTCCCCTTCTCCTGCTCCTACTTCTATCACGACCTCTTCCTCCTCCTGTGTAGCTAACAACCCAAACTTGTTGCTACACTCCACCTCACACAGGGGAGGAAATTCCACCTCACACAAGGGAGGGCTCACCCTCCCTTTCCCTCCCCTATCCACAACCCTCCAACTATCTCCCCCCTGTCTCTGACCTGACGCTCGTGACCTGACGCTAACTTCCCGCCTTACCTCTTGCATCTGTTGCCTCATCTGTGCCAACAAAACTTTCACTTCCTTAACCTCCTCCTCTAAAGCTACATTTCTAGCTAACACTTCGCACAACTTACATTCACTTACCATCCATTGTCTCTCCATTCCACAGGAACCACACCTCACTACTCCACCCTCCATACCTGTAACCCCCTCGCCGAAGCAGTTTGTCGCTAAATATGGCTTGTGGAGGATGCAACTGAGGATTATATGAACCACCATCTTCTACCACTGTCTTCCAGAAAATTATTCATTGATATCCTTTACCTCAATAGATAAAAGTTTGGTTATATTTTTTTCACTACAATAAGGGTGTTTACTACTAATAATCGTGCCAAGGTTAGGTAAAAAATCATAACATGGGGTGGAGGGGACTCCCAGTTAGGAGGCTAGCTTAAATTAGGTCTGATTAATAAACCTAACAGGGGGTTGAGGGGGAGGAAGCCCCATCCTTAGTAGGTTAAGTTTAAGTCAAGTTAGGTCAATAATCGTAGGGGGACAATTGTCACTGAAAAAGGACAATCTTAGAATTTGGTGATGAAAATTCTGTCAGGTTTTTATTGTTTTCAGGAACATGAAACTCCAAACGAAAAAGCATAAATTTTTGGTCAGGAAAATATAGTGAGTGTCTCTGAAAATAAGTGAGCATTACTGCTTTACTTTTACCCCAAACTCTTCACCTACTCTCCTTTTACCACCTCCTTCACTCTCCTATTCCATGACTTTTACTGAGTCATCCTCCTCAGCCTATTCTTTCCAACTTTTTTGTATATGCTCTCCTCTTTCCTTCACCTTCCTCATATTATGAAGCTATATTGAACAGTATACACCATTATTTAATCCTCTAAAGCAGTGATTATCCCTTCAGATTGTAGTTTATATGCAAACAGATACACACACCTCTGAAAGGGCAGCTGGATAATGTCTCTGTCTTTGAACAGCTCCAAGAGGAAGTTATGCACCTCATCCAGGTTCCTCGGTCCTCCCATGTTGAGCATGAGCAGGGCAGTCTTAGGCCGCACCATCTCCTTGTGGCTTACTGCTGCTGCTTCCTCGGCCTGAGAACACCTAGTCGAGGTACTAAACTGCCTCCCAGCTGCCTGCACACCACCTGTTGGGTTTAAGGTTTATGAATAAAAATATGATTAAACAATCCCTTAGAACTAGGTAGCTATAGACCATATAGTTCTGCTAGGATTAACATGAGAGTGCTATTCCTCTCAACCAAGAAGCTGCCATAAGGGAGTATCAAACTTGCAACCTTTAGGCCACTGTGTCACACAACCACTCACACCCGAGGTTTGTGAATAACTGTCTTAACACTAGTGTTACTGGGGTTAATGTGGTGCCTGCCACCACCTGTATCTAAATATAAAAAAGTGAGTAATCTGTATTTCGCTAAGATAGTCTAACAATAATTGCTAAAGACTGAAAGATAGACTTCTATATGCAGACACACACACCCTCCCCAGCACAATAATTTAATTTGAAATGTTAGGTTTTGATAGCTTATGTTAGATTATTATACCAATATTCAGCCGATGAGGCTATGTCAAGCCAGGGAAAGTTAGATTTAGTTTTAAAAACTAGCAATATAAGCCTGAGTTGGCAGGCGGACGGACAGTCAGCTGGTTGCTGGGTGGGAGCAGAAAATCAGGTGGTTTTTTTTTATATTTATTTTCTATTTTTTTTGAGGGGAGGGAGTTGATTGGCCAATGATATATACACGACCATCATGCACATAATGAGAACATTCTGTCTTGCAAATAGGCATTCTATATAACCAAAGATATATACACAACCGTCTTGTGCATTATTCAGTGAAAAGTCTGTTTACACTACTGTCTTGTAAATAAGTATCCTATATAGCAGCTTATTATAGCCAAAGACATATACACGATCGTTTTGTACATGTTGTGTAAACATTGTACCCGACACATCGTGGAATGAACTGTCAAAGCACTTCAAGGAATTTATATTAAGAACAGCCATCACCTGAGTGTTTGTTTCAGACTCTATACACACTTGTACTTGTATGTATGAATATGTAAAGATGTCACTTTTTGTTTACTGTCATGCAAACAATCATTTCATACGGTAATAATGGCAGGCTAAGAGACCCAAGCTGAAAAATTATTAGGCCTAGTGTTGATTATTTTTATGAAATTTTATGGGCCCATATGAAAATTAACTTTCTCCAGCTCACATTATAATGTACAATATATTCCAAATAACGTTTTTTTTTTAAACCAACCTCCCTACAATATATGAGACCAGATCGACCTCTGAGTAGAATCCACAATCCAGTTTCAAGTGGAAAAAGATATTTGCAATGATGGAACTCAATGGTTCATAGTCCATACTACAAGAAGTTGGCATTATTGTATTCACAGATATTACTATATTTCAAAATTAAATTACAGAAAATCGTAGAAATGAAGGCATCTGAGATATTGTTTTATCAACTTGGTCATAATTAGTCAACAGAAAAATTACATACACAACGGTCGTGCAAATAGCAGATGAGAACTGATGTGGCCGACGGTCGTGCATATAGACACTTCCAAGTTCATCACTAAATCTCAATTTCATAATTTTTGACCAAAAAAAAAAAAAATCACCCACTCCTAAGAAAAGACAAAACATCATCCCGAGAGAGTAGTCCACACTTCAAGGTGAAACAAATCACTACAAGGTATAATAATAATGAAATAAATAAACTAATTAATTAATAAACAAAAAAAAAACTATTTCTTTACAACTACTGCTCCACCTCTTTATTATAAATATGAAGTGGTACATACTATACATAGTGTACTCAACACATCTGTTAAGGTTTCAGGCGGTGATCACCATTATTTACCTGGCAAAACGTCTTTGAAGTTATGTTAGGTTAAGTTATGTTAGGTTGGTTAGGTTAGGTTAATGGTTAGGTAAGGCTGTTAGGTTAGGTTACGGTTATGTTATGGTTAGGTTACGGTTATGTTATGGTTAGGTTAAGTTAGGTTATGTTCGGTTATATAAAATATTTACATTTTTTAACCTAAAAGTCAGGGTTCGCAACATAGATTTTTTCTGGATTTGGGTAATAAAATGTAAAAATCTTATATAACTGAACCTAACCTAACTTACCCTAACCATAACATAACCGTAACCTAACCTAACAACCTTTACCTAACCATAACTTAACCAAACCTAACCAACCTAACATAACTTCAAAGACGTTTTGCCAGGTAAATAATGGTGATCACCGCCTGAAACCTTCACAGATGTGTTGATTACACTATGTATAGTATGTACCACTTCATATTTATAATAAAGAGGTGGAGCAGTAGTTGTAAAGAAATACCAAAAAAACACTATTTCCGGTCCCACCAAGCAGCCAGCTGGCTCCATTCGTCCGCCTGCTAAGGCTTAAATTGCTTCTTTTCAAAACTCAATCTAACTTTCCCTATTTGAACCTAGCCTCATCGGTTGAATGTTGATAGAATTACATAACCTAACCTATCAAAACCTAATATGCTTTAAATATAACTATTTAGGAGGGAGGGTATCTTCTTACGCTGTGGATCATCAAAATAATAATACGTATTTTAAATGTTTCCCGAAATAGATTACTGTACAATACATTGATCTACAAATAATACAGAAAAGATCAATAGTGACGCCTGTGGAGACCACTTACCTGGTTACTTACCTGGTTGGCTCCCTTGCATTATGAAGTATAGCACTAGGTAAGCAGAAGGCTGTAACAAATAGTTAGAGAGGGGAGCCCAGAGCTGCTGGTGTGCCAGACCAAGTGATATACGATCTACAATACTGTCTTAAATAGTAATGACTGGATTGTGTTCACCATTTGCAGCATTTAAGAGACGTTCAAGTACAATTAATCGATGAATTTGAATAATAAGTTACCCAAAGCATTATGAAGTAGCCGTTTGAATGGGATCAATGCGTCAGCTTCAGTAACCTGGACAGGCAAAGAATTCCAGAGAAGGATGCGTCTCTGGAGAAAAATCTGTCTTGATTCCAAGTTGTGGTGAGTTGGGAAGAGTTTGTAGGCGTGACCTCGCGTGCCCACTGATGGGGCAAGTATAAACAGAGTCTCGGGCTGTATGGCTGATTTTCTATGTAGAATTTTCCAATATTTGATCAGATCTGCTCGAAGAAGCCTTCCTTTTACAGAGTATAGGTTCAGCTGGGTCAGTCTTTCTGAATAACTCATGTCATGGAGGCCCTGAATGCGTTTAGTCCATCTCCTCTGTACAGACTCAAGCAGTTTGTTGTCGCCCGCATATCCAGTGAACCACAGACACCAAGAAAACTCCACAAGAGGTCTGATGTGGGTTTTATAAAGACTAACCATGAATGATGGAGAGCGACACACAGTGGCCTTTAACAAACTATTAGCCAAGGCTGCAGCCTTGGAAACAGTGTTATGAATGTGTTGGTGAAATTTCAGTGAGTTGTCAACTGTTATTCCCAGGTCAGAGAAAGCTTGGACAGACCTAATTGGTGCATCATGTAAGTAATAGTTAGAGTGTGGACCCATAAGGTTCCAGTCAAATGATCCTCTCTGAAATCTTAATACTGCACATTTGTTTACATTCATTTTTAGTCCCCAGGATTCAGCAGTTGACACAATCACATCAATATCTCTTTGACCTTCTGTAAGACCCCTAAGAGCCTCACTTACAGTGGAGTGTCTTATTTGGACATATAGTTTTAAATCAAAAAGTTTGAAATTGCAAGACACATCAGAGGTAACATGATTTACATAGAAAAGAAACAGCAGTGGCCCCAAAACGGAGCCTTGGGGCACACCACTGGTTACAGCGTATGAGTCACTAAACATCCCAGCAACACTCACTCTAAAGTGTCTGTCACTGAGGAAAGACCATATCCAGTCTAGAAGTGGCGGCCTAATACCTATCATTCTTAGTTTTTCAATCAGAATTACATGATTCACAACATCAAAAGCTTTACTAAAGTAAAAAAATATCACATCAACAAAATATCCTCCATTATTCCACTTAGTGACAGATTCGTAAGTGGTGATCAACTGATCCTCAACTGAATGACCAGCTCGAAAACCAAATTGATGGGGAGAAATAGTAGCATTGTTCTCAAAGTAGGTGACAATTTGCTTGTGAACGACACGTTCCATTAACTTGCAACACACAGATGTCAGGCTTATTGGGCGATAATTCAGAGGAGTAGATCTAGACCCTTTCTTAAATATAGGTATCACAGTGGACAGTTTCCATGCAGAAGGGAGACGACTACAACGCATCGATTCAGTGAATATCAGGTAGAGGGGGTATGCAACCATGTGAGCACATTCTTGGATGAGTCTGGGATGAATTCCATCAGGACCCATACTCGATGTTCCATCAAGGTTTTTCAGTAAGCACAGCACAGTGTCAGGAGTGAAGTCCACATTGTTCAAAGTACTGTCACAATGCTGGTGTTCCTTAGAGTGAAGCAAAGGGAGGGCAGAATATACCGAGACAAATGCCTCGGCTAATAGAGTAGCCATATCAGTACAATTAGTGGTCAAGCTGTCATCACCCTTCTTCAGAGGACCAATAGTTGGCTTGCCCTTCTTTTTGTGGCCAATGTAGGAGTGGACTAGCTTGGGATTGGCTTATAAGGAATATTATCACGGATAACATCTGAGGTAAAACTGTGATATGCACCAAAACGGTGCTGTACGCATTATTAATCACTAGTAGAGTTATCACCGTAGGATAAAAACAAATACACGAAATTTATAGAAACGCAAGCTGCCGGTGACTGACATCAAGCGATGAAATATGTTTATAATTATCTTTTGAAATATTAAAAAACCAGTAAGTTTTGTATTTGAACATATGATAACCTACAATAAACACCTACCCAAAGACCTCAAGAAAAGACGAGTAACTTCAACTTTCTTCATCTTTGATCTAAGCTCACGGCACAAGTTTCTTTGTAAACACAAAAGTGTCACCCTATCCGGGACTGTCGGTGGTGCTTGTAAGTTGGATCGTATTAGTGGTAACAAAGAAAAATTGGATCTTTTTTGACATTAAGATTTAGTCTGAATATTTTATAGACTATGAATATTCCATTTTATATACAAAGGGAAGGAACACGTATGAGCACATTCCAAAATGAAGATAAGACCATTTGCAGTCGTTTCGGACTTAAATAACTTTCTCTTAGAGGTTTCGATTGACAATACTTCGGCTCAAACATTGTTTAACCTTTCTTAGCCCAGAAGTGTAAATCAGCTTAATCAATCAGTCATTGGGGGCATATATGCCGATGCCGATAT